>VZTV01109770.1:1042-28621 GCA_013400875.1 Anhinga rufa
CTGTAAAGTGTAATATATGCTTGGCAACTCAAAGGTGAAAGCATGCAGCGCCTGCAGTCCGCTTTCGGATAGCGTTGCAGGAATATCGGTTTGTGCAGGGGTGTCACAGCTTTCCTGCAGAATTTGTATGTCGCACTAGAGCATGGATGCATAAGAGTAATTGCCTAATTCTGCAACTTGTCCTTATACTGGCATGGGGTGGGTTCGCTCCACTGGGTTCTCAAATCGAATATATTTTAAGTGTGAGGAAATGGCTCTTTATGTTCACATACTGTATGAAGTGCTTAATCATTCATAGCTGAAAATTAGCCGAGTGTGATTATTCACCAAGGTACATTAACAGCAGCTGGTGTTTTACTGCACTCCCACAAGAGAACAAAATACTAGTCCAAAATATGTAGAGTTTTTATAGTCTTCTGGATAAATAACTAGCAGAAAATGGACCGAGTCTTCTTGCTTGCGCGTCTACTGACAAAGTCTTTTTTTTCAAAACTACTGTGCCAAACTGAAGGATGAAAATATTTCTTGGGCAGTGTGGCACAGAGGCCAGATCCCATCCCTTCTACAGTCTTCCTGCCTTTGTTTCCGGGCTGGGATGGTGGAGGGCAAACACTGCATACCTGCTTCTTGGGGAGGAAGAGAGATTGAGCTTGTCACATTGTTTCCTCTTTATTCCAGAAGAGAAAAGCCAATTATTGTTGCAAACTGTACTTGGGTCTGCCTGCGAGTTCTTCTGCACTCCCCTCTGCTGCCTTGGTCCATGTACCAAAGCTCAGAGGTGATGCTGTGAAGACACAAAGCACTGGTCTAGAGAGCGCTCATATATTTTCAAAGAGAGAGCTGGTCTGCCAGAAGCTCAAACACGTTAATATTCCAATCACTCTCATTTTTCATAGTTACAGTGGAAGTTGAAAGAAAAGAAGGCTGTAAAGGAGAGGGCATTCAGTCCATCCACCTGCCCCAAGACAATACAGATCCAACCGATACGTTTCAGACAAATGTCTATATAGCTGTTCTTGAAAGGCTTAAATAATGACGATCACAGGATCTCTGCAGACCAACTCTTCCAGGGATTAAGTATCCTTACCATTAGAAAGCACTTCCTAATGTGTAACCTCACTCTCCCTTGCTGCCGTTTCAGCCTATTTCTACACGTCTTACCCTTAGCAAACATGGAAAAGGGCTTATTTCCTTTCTCTTTCTAGCAGCCTTTTTCTATATTTGAAGATTGTTATCGCGTCTCCCTTCAGACATCTTTATTTTTAGACTAAACAACTCCGCTTCTCCCTGAGTTTCCTCCTAGGATAGGTTTCAAGACCTCTGGTGATAATTCTTTTCATCTGAACTCCTTCCAGTTGGCCTGCGTTGTTCTTGCATTAGATACTGCCCCCAAACCTGGCTGTAGTACTCCAGCTGTGTGAGCCTTACCACTTCTTAGCAAAGCAGAAGGTTTACTTCAGCTGTCTTATGAGCAGCACTCCTGTTTATATATCCCCCTTTGATATTTGCTTTCTCTCAAAACCAAAATATTCTTGACTTGCATTCAGTTTGGATCCATTATGATTCCCAAATCCTTTTCTGAAGACTCGCTGCCTCTCCAGTTGTTTCCTGTCTTGTCTTGTCAGCTGCGCAGATGTATAGATGTATATGCAGTTGGCACATCTCATAGTCTGCTACTTCATACTTGTTGAAGTGCATAGTCATTTTCTCAGACACTTTTTTCTCTTTCTCAAGATTGCTTTGAGCCCTAAATCTCTCCTCTAAAGCATCTGTTGTACCTTCCCAGCTCGATACTCTCTTCAGACCTGGTGTTTTATCTTTCACCATAGCAAATTGTTAATGAAATATTGAAAAGTCCCAGAATGAAAACAGGTTCCTGCACTTAATTCAGCTTTCCTATTTGGTAGTGTAGCACCGCATGTGTGATTTTTTCAAATAGTCATGAACCAAACTGAAGAGTTTCACCTAAACTTTAGTTGATTGTCTTGTTTATGATAAATTTGTGAACGGGTATCAAAACCCTTACTAAAGTCAAGACCCATCCTGTCATGGAATAAAATTGGTTTGGTGGATATGTTATGTATGAGAGTCCTTTATGTTTGTTTATAACTTTCCTTGTCTGATTAATTACTGCTTGCAATTAATTTAATTTTGTTCGATATCTTTCTAGGATTTGAAGTTCCATTGATTAATCTGTAAGTCTACTCAAGGTATTTGAAAAAGTGAAGCATTTTATCAAGATTTCCTTCGTATGGTTATCTGGATACATATATGCATTTATCTAGCCATCTGCATGCATTTTGTTGTGGATATGCTTGTCAGCAGCAGGATCTGTGCTTAACATGTACTGTACTTGACTTCCAGTCCCAACTTTCAAGGTACTTGTCAGCTAGTTACAAAATTTGTGCTGGCTGGCCTCCATCTCTGGCTGCCTCTTAAACCTGGTTTATTCAGGCCACAGGGAATTATTTCGTTTTTCAGTGCTTTGGGATAATAGTCCTTTCCTCCTTAATTAGGCAAGAGAACTTCTATTCAGTCTAACTAGGACGAGAAACGGTACATAGTTACAGCAAGCAGGTTTATACTTAGGCTTGTGAATCTGTGATACAAATTCTGCCTTGTTTTTGCACTTCAGAAATGTATGGGAGTGACTGAATGACTTAAGCCTTTAAATCTACCTCTTGTTTTTTTCAAGGTCCCTAATGTGTCAGGATCTAGTTCTGGCAGAGATTCGTCCCTGCAGCTTTGTTCTCATGGCAATATAGCCGTCACTTCAACAACACTTTGACTTCTAGAGTTTTTTCACCATCTTCCTCCAGTGTCCTTAGTTGTACTAAGTGATTAAATTCTGCCTTTGGTGATGAGTGGAGTTTAGATGTAATTCCTATTAAAACCCAGCCTCTGTCTCTCTGACCTTCGCACTGCTTCAAAATCACAAGAGCAAAAAAGCAACGCTGTAGCAAACTTGGCTTTCCAGTTCTAATCAGGAGCAGTGCCTGTGTGAGATCAGCAGCTCATAGTTTTAACAGATTTGTTCAGAAGCTTTTCCTTTCTTTGTTGGGTTTGTATTTTTTTTCCAGATTAACTGATTTATCTTCCATGTTTTATAGGGGGAGTCGCTAGCAGTGCTTACTTTTAAACTGCTTAAAGCTTTCCATTATAAGAGATGCTTGCAGCCTTTCATTTGAGAAGTTCCCGTCTTTCGCTTGTTTGCAGTGAGTCATTGATATGCAGCATTGAAGGATGCCCTGTGGCTAAGGAAATGCCCCTTTTTGTTGTTATTTTTTCTTCTATTCCATAGAATGACATCCAGCTTGTCCTGAGATATCAAATATTAAAAATTGCCACCTCGCTTTGTTGCCTTGTGTGCTCCAAGAGGTGCTGGCAGCCCACCAATATCTCAATGCAGTTTAAAGCCAGGTTCTCACTTGTGCCACAAATGCAAAGGTGGATAAAGGACTATGAGTCCCAGAAAGGCAATGGAATAGTTATAACTAATATGTCATTAAAAACAACTTCTTGCTTTCCAGGGAGCTGAAACAAACTGTCTCTCCCAGTGCAGGTTTCAAGCAGCCTGTTGCTCATCCTTCTCCAGTGGACCACTTGAGGGCTAGAGCTTCTTGAGTTTTCAGTGAGAGGACCTGATTCCTGCAACTGTTCCTCACCTGGGGAAAAACCATACCAAGAAAGAATGTCCAAAACTTCATCACACATTCAGCCCATGCACTCTGAAAGAGAAGGTCGAGTGACATAGTAGGAGATGTATTGTCACAGAGGTGGCTGAGTGCAAGCTGCACCAGGCCATTGTAAAGCCAAGCGCTGGAGATGTTGGACAGGCCACCTTTATAAGTTGAGGGACAATTTTGTGAACGTAGCAGAGTAAGGTGGTTGGGTGGTTAGATGTTTTGAACCCGATCCATGTTACTGAAGCAAATGGATGCTTGCTGCTCTCCGCAACAGGCACTGGCTCTCTGCAGCTGCTCAAAATGACCTTTTGAGTCATCTGGTGGTTTATGC
The DNA here is from genome assembly GCA_013400875.1 of Anhinga rufa. NCBI lineage: Eukaryota > Metazoa > Chordata > Aves > Suliformes > Anhingidae > Anhinga > Anhinga rufa. The sequence continues at coordinate 5,060 of VZTV01109770.1, forward strand.
GCCCCAAGAAGTCAGCCTGTTCCTTCTGTGCATCACCTGCAAAATCTAATCTGGTGCTCCTACCTGAGCAAAAACTGCTGCTAATTTTAACATAGGCCCTGACTAAAACCTATTGCTGTATCATATTGCAGAGGCAGGGTTTTCTGGTGATTACTCTTGCTCTTTGATACTATCCTGTGTGTAAGGCAATATGCACTTCACTTCCATTACGTGTTCACATACGTAAACATTGTGCAAGTGAGTCTCCAAGTAGTTCAACCAAAGTTCAACTCAATCCATCCAAGTAGTTCAACTCTAAAGGTAATGGTTGCAGACTCAACCTCTGCATCATCAGGCCTTCCATTGTGTCTGGTGCAGCAAAAAAGTTTTTCCATTTAACTTTTCCTTCCATCTGGGATGGGAACAAACAATCCACAGTGAATTCTCTCTCCTTCCACTCTCTCTCCATTCCCCAATTATGAGTTTCCTTTTGTTGTTGGAGAGAAGAAAAATAAGCCCCAACACGCTGAAATTGCCATACTTCAAGGCAGCGTGTTTTGATAAACATCTGGAACCAGAATAGTTACCACCAGTTTCCAAGCCCCGTCTTGCTGCACAGCTGGAGAAGACCATCAGGACTTAAGAAGCTGCCACTGTGCATCAGGGCAAAAAGGGCTTAAAAAATGTTAATGACATTCTTTAAAATGTCTTTACTGTGGAAAACTTCAGTGCATCCGTCATTTGTAAGTTTTAACAGTGGGAATAGCCTGCAGAAGAAGAGTCTAAGTCTTAACCTGATGTATTAGTTAAATCTGTATTCTGTGGCACAAGCGACTGTTTTTCAATATTTGCACTGCCCTGCTACAGGTTAAGAAATACAACAGCAATTAACATAGATGCACTCTGATAACTTGGTTGTGCAGCAGTGCTATTAATATCCATCTATCTTTCTGGCTAGTCTTGAATAGGAGACCAAAATAATCCCCCACAAAATGCTGAGGCAATACCTTGCTTCATAAACTGCTGTAACTGTAATGAAATCAGTCTTACACTTTATTTTATGAAATCTGTTTTGTCAAGCTCTTGATAATGCCCCTCTGTTATCGGGGAGGTACCGTGTGTGTTATAGTGTAACGCAGCCATTACCATTTGTGTCTCAACTTGTCCAGCATTCCCATGTCTTTGAATTTCCTGGCACTTTAACATACACAATAAATGTAGCTTTCTTTTCTTCTTGAATCAGACACAGCTGTTTCCCAACGACGATAAACCTGAAGAAACATCCTAAAAGCTAGATATATACATGTCTCTTTCACATTTATTGTGGATGTAAAATACTCTGCAAAGAATATAAGCTGCTGCCAGGCATGTAGCCACAAGATGGGTGTTTTTCTCACATATGTATCCATTTCTTTTAATAATGAATAATGGACTTTATATTTAAAAGTGACATTTCTATGAATGTGCTAGATTGTGCTGTATTTCTTTCACATGAGTATATTCCCATCATGGCAAACTTCTCACAGAGCTTGCCTTGGGGGGTTTTGTTTAAAGTAATGTACTTTAATGAAAAAGAGCTGCTGAAATTTGTCAGCTTCTTCCAGCATGATTGCGCTTTGGTGGTGGTTTAAGAAAATCTTTACCCACTTTATGATCTTCATGCTTATTCTGAAATCCCTCTTCATTTTTAAAAGTAAAAAGATATATGTACACACATATTACCAAAAGCCCTAAAACTGCCTTGGACCCTTTGCATTAATAGTCTCGTTGAAGTCAATGAGTAATAGAGGTAGACTTTAGCTGTGTGCAATTTTCAGGCTTAGGCTGTAGGATAGATTTCAAATATAACAAAAAATTTGCAGATATACACTTTGCATGGAGTTTTCAAACCCAGTGATCTGTTTTAAGGACTTAATATCTAATGAGAAATGTATGACTTTGACATGGTGTTGCCAGTAGATGGTTTTGGAAATTATCAGCCTTGACTTAATGAAGTACACGCATCTTTGTAAGAGTAAGAGTAAATGAATGAAGTACCCTTGTTACTTGTAAGAGTAATGGCAAATGAGTGTGCAAGTTCTTGTAGGTTTTTTTTTTTTTTCTTGTGTTTTCCTTGGGAGAAATTACAGTCCTCTGGCACTGGGCAGATGGGCGTGGTAGACCGTATGGCCGCAGTGGTCTGCGACACGAGGGTTCTTGGTTATTTGTTTCCCCTTCTCCAGGGGCCTGTAGAGGAGACTAACTCAAAAATAAAATTAATTCCTCTAAGGTCAGCTCTCCTTTACCAGAGGCAGAAAGGGGCTGGGTGGCTGTAGTGCTGAAAAGTGAGGAAATACTGAAAAAGAGCAGCTCAGGCCTGGCGTGGCTGCTGCCAAGGCGGACATAGTAAACCCTGCTGGAGGCAAGGTGGCCTCTGGGGTGCTGCTTAGTTGTGTTGGAGCCGGTCTGGGGGAGATGTACCATCCTCTGAGGCAGCAGCTGCTCTCCTGCAGTCCAGGCTGCAGAAGTGCACTCACATGAAGCATTGACGAAAGGAACGGTCTGCTTGGGCAGGAGCCCGGCTCTGCGCCCCAGCCAGCACCCCTGGCAAAGATGCCCTGCAGCACAGGGATCTGGGAGCAGCTGGTGCATAACTTATAGGTGATAAGTGCAGGGTGTGCCACAAGGTCCTCGAAAAAGCTTCCTAGCTGCAGGCAATGTGCTGCATTTACAGACAATTGGTGTCTGTGGTTTGGAGGAGCTAGCGGACACTACCAAGTATTCAGGTAATTTTCAAATCAGACTGGCTGCTCCCAACTTCTAAGTATCTTGATGGATCCTGACAGATATAAGGTCATCAGGAATGATAATTTTTGAAAGTGTACGTTCATTTATGAACACTGATGGAAATCTGAAACTAGAAAGATACACATGCACACACCTGAGAAAGAAATACAAAGCGGAAATATTCCCTCAGAGACTTACTAAGCCAAACATTTCAGGCTACATCAGATTGGCCCCTATGACAGGGTTGCTGCATGAGCCTTGCCAGGAAGGACTTGCAGATCGAATGATCCTTCCTGGCACAGAAACAGCAAAAATTAAGATACTGATCCTCAGCATGGCCTGACCATCTGACCACTTGCTTTTCTGTACCAAGATCAGCGTCTGTTTTCCAGTGGCAGGCTTTGGGTTATTGCTTAACAACCATTTCAGTTATTTTGCAATATCATAGTGTGTCCCTATTAGTTGGCTGCAAAACTGACACTTGGCCTCCCTTTCTTACTCCATACTGTTCTAGACAAGCAAGCATTTCCTCTGGAGTCTGGACTCGTTTTTCTGTAGAAATGCCCAAAATTTCAACAAGCAGCTATATACAGTCTCATTCAAATGGTTCAGCAAGGGAACATGTTTTAGAGGTAAAGGTGAAACCTGTAGGAACACTGTCATCTATGTATATTTCTCTTCAGTAGGAGGAAAATTCTTTCAACTTAAGAGTGGAATTTCTCCAAAGCAGTACTTCCCTCTTCTCTAATAAATCTTTAAGAACTTAAAAAAAAAATAAAATTAAATCTGAAAACAAGATTTCAGTTCCCATCAGAACAGGCCCTGAGAGGGTAAATGAAGTCAGAAAGGGCCAACATTTTTGTTCTTGATTTGTATCGGATACTACAGTGATGGATAGCAGTAAATTAAGTGGTGTGTGGTGTTCAGTGGCATCTGTCCCTCTTTCTAGTTGCTTTATGTTGTTTGGGCTGGCTATTAGTTCTTCGGAGACATTCTCAGCTTGTTGGGAAGATACTTTGTCACAGAGTGATTTCTATTTTTCCTCTTGCAGTGTGGCATCTGTGCCAGTTTATTCCCCTACCCATTTTGGAATGGTTTAAGGTGGCCAGAATTGCTGCTGTTATTCCATATGAGGACCAGTCAGGCAAATGCTTCCCACAAAACCATTTCTAGACTAGCCGGTTTTGTAACTAACATGTAAATGTCTATTGGAGCTCTCTGGAAATTTTTGAATTGCAAGTAATATACAAACTGAGTTATTTTGTGGTTGAAGTGTGACTAATACTTGTTTTACGTAGTTCAAGTTGATGATTACAAAGTGGGAAGCTTGGATGAATAGAATTTAGTACCTAATATTCTGCAGAGCTTGTTTTCATTTTACATTTAATCAATTGATTTTTCTTTTAATGGATTCTCTTTGAAATTTTATGTTTGTACCAATGCGTAGACTTCACTATTGCTATGTTGCATTACCAAGGGCAATATGAGTTTAAATCACTTTATGATAAAACTTTGCATAATCTGCTCATACAAACTAATTAAATGTCAGGTCATTGTAATACAGAGCTCATATTATCACCATGGGTCACTAGAAACAGCAATTAGTAATACATGTGTAATCCAGTTAAATTCAAATTAAGAAAAAGAGTGTCAAGTCAGAGTTTTGTTCCTTATTCCTCGTTTTTATAATTTTGTACAGGTTTATGGGGGCACCACTTAAAAACACAGCTTCAGAATTGGTTTTTAATTTAATTTCATTTGATTTATACTGCTCAAGCATGGCTCTTAGGTTGTTCTAGCCAATGGTCATATGAGTGACTTGTACTTAGAAATTAATTAACTTTAGAACATATACATATTTTGAATATGTTAATCCTTCACTAACTACACTGTTATTTTACTGACGGATATTTAATGGTATAAAGGACCTCTGTATTCAGCTTTCGCAAGCAGAAGCAAAAGAAGTAGCTGGTCGTTAGGTGAACTATGCAATTCATACTGTAGTAAGCCATAAAAAAAATGAAAGAGTACAACAGCAGAAAGACATGAGGGTTACTGCACCCTGCCTTGTTCTGGGTAAAGGCAAGTGAGAAGGCAGGGGAGTGTTTTCTTCCATGGCAAGTTCTGCCCCAGTGGAGCAAGGGCTTTGCACTGGGGAAGCACCAGCTGGTGCTCTGTCATGCGGGACATCCAGCTCATCCCCTGGTTTATATCACCTGGTGCTCGAGGGAAAATGTACCGCAGGATGCGTTGTCTTACCCTGCCACGTGTGATCCTGTTCCTGCAGCCAAGGGCTTACCAGCTGCGGTCAGCATGCCCTTACTGTAGTACTTGGGTTTTGCTGTAAATGTACTGTAGCTGGAGCAAAATCTCTACTGCGATAACCCTCCTGCTATTGCTTTTTTTTGTTAGAGCTCCAGATAAGAAGGGTGTGCTCAACATTAGGTACCATCAGCTTGCTTTCTATGTAGTCTTTATAGGCTTCTTCCGTTAATTTTCCTAGATATATTTGGATTCAGGCTTCTTAGCGTTTGCCTTTCTTTGGTTAAAACCTCATTAGGCTCCTATCATATTTCAAACTAAATAGAATATCCTGACTAAAATGTCAGTGACATTCTTATAATGGTTATGTCTGAAAGAAGCTAAAATACTGGTTGTAATTTATTTATATAGCATGCAAAGGTCATAGGTGATTTAGAGAGAAGTCTAAAGACAAACAATCATTCTGATCATGCAGTGGCATATCTCAGATTGTCTCAGCTTCATTGGAAGACTTGTAGTTGGTGTGAGCAGTGTCAGAGCTGGATTAAAAGTCACCGCATGAAGATATCCACTGTTCCCAGCCCTGCTCTTGAGTACTCATTGGATCTGCACAAAAATGGTCACTGTTTTCACTGGATCTTGTATGACACCTATTGTGTGTTGCTTTCTCAGCAAAGGGGTCTGTTCAAGTAACTTTGAAATTCATTAAAGATGAAAGAAGCAGCATATTCCAAGGTACTTTTATTTTGACAAGACTCAAATGTAAGTATCTAACTTCAGTTACGAGGTTTGAAAGAGTTGACTTTCTTTTTTCCCTTAACAAAGCGAACATTTGAATTCTAAATCACAATCAGCCAAGCCGGTGACTACCAAATTAGGGATGACAGGTATACCCTGCTGTCCGTAGTTTCAGAGAGATGTTTTCAGATATGAATTTAGCTTTCAACAAAGGCATGATTTCTTTGTAACTTTCATGTCACATTCACTTTGCAATGCAGTAATAGATGAGCATTCACAAATAAGTGGTTACCCCAAAACATTGCTTGCACTCAGTTTATTCGTATGTGCAATACAGCTGTGTGCTGGTAACCTGTAACATTGCAACATACTGAAAACTTGAACTGCAGAATCAAATAAACATAGAGATTAATCAAGTGCTGTGCTAATCAATTTTTCATATTTAATTAAAGAAAGTGTTTTGCTTTGGAAAGTTTCCATGAGAGCTGCAGATTTCCATTCCCATCCCAGCAGACCAGTACTGAACCCAATGAACTGCACTGCATGGTACATGGGGCTGGTGGGTGTCGGAGGGAGCTGGGCAGCTGGAACAAATGAGTATGGAGCATGGAGAAGGCTGTGATATGCTTATCTCTCTTCTCTGGACTGATGACTTAGTAAATATCACACAAGGCTGCATCATTTCACATCAGCTGAGATCCCGTCCTTGTGTTTTGGAGAAAAAAAGGAGTGTTTTGAAAAGAGGGGGAGATGGTGTTATGAAGGACCTGGTGATGGAAAGCTGGCATGCTACCAGAGCAGCCCTTGCTTAAGCAGAGCTGTATTTCAGTACTGCTGTGCTCTTTGCCATTGTTTCACAAAGGCAATTATGCTGAGTTCATTAAGACGACATCAAAGGCAGAGAGCTCCTACCATCTATTGTATAGCCACGATAGCAAGTATGCAAGTGTGCTGTTCATATGCATAAAGAAATGGTAGTGGTTATTTTGTTTTCCTGCCTTGGAGTCTAAATTCGACATAATTTATAAACAATGAAGTCAATGAGAAATTTGAAGAATGTCTCTGAAAATAAGCCTGCTTTAGAGAAATTCTCCCAGTGTAGCTGAAGGTTAATTTGGACAACACAGCGTTTACCGAATCCCAAACGGGAGAGTTTTCTGTCTTTATGTGCGTTACAGACCATGGCAATAACTCCCTTCCTGCTGATGTTGGCAGAAAACTTTATCTGGTTTTGAATGCTCTGGGTTTGGTTTCTAAATATAGTTTTAGATCACGCCTGCCCTGCAGTGGCAGCAGGAGTTCCCGTTTACCTCACCTTATTAGCCTAGGTACTGTAGCAGCGAAGCTGCAGCCATGCGCAACTCCACCCAGGTAGTGAAAACGCTGGTTGCCCTTCTGAGGAAAGGCAGCCACAGCAATCGGAAGTCACGTGGCTCTCTCCCTCCCCTCAAAATCCCACAGAGCTGTTTTATTTTAAGATAGAGATATTTTATATTTGCTTGTGACTTCGAGTAATTTGGTTTTCTACTCATAAGGGCTTAAATTTTACCTTCTCTAAAAAAAAAAAAAAGTTGGGGTTTTTTATTCATAAAATTGCATGATGCTGGAGTATGAGGGTTTTTTTTAAGAAAACACATCAAATGGTAAAAGAAGTAGGTAGAAGTTATCACTATCTAAAGTGGGCATCATCTGAAAGAAGGCATGTTTTCTCATGGGCATTTACATGTTTGGAGATCTTTAATTATGAAAGAAGTCCTGTCAAAGGGTGTGTATTGAAGTGACTTGGTCTACATGGGAGCAGGAATGTGAATGAGGACAAATTTAAAATTGAATTAGTTGTGAAACTAGGATGCTTTCATCACTGGTAATTGATGAGTCAAAATAAAGCACAAATTTACTCAAGATCTGATAGGTTGAGTTTGGCTCGACCTGTAAGTGTAACAGTGCAGAAGCAGGCTGGTCTCACTTGTGTTGCATGAGCTAATGGAAATGCCAGGATTAATTGCCTGCGCACCCGTATGATGACATGAAGCTGCTTGTATACACTTAGCAAACAAAAGCGACGCAGATGTTTCTTCTACAAAAGCAGTACATATCATTGTACCATCTTACACAGCGAGAAGAAGAACAAGGCCATTGATCTTGGTTTCTGGAGATGTTAAAACAGCCACATCACCAGTGAACTCCCTCAATGTCCCCCCCAATGTGATATTTGCAAAAGCTGTATGCCATATGTTGTGGTCTTTGTGGGTGCATTTAGAAAGCAAGCACTCAAAACCATGCAAAAATAAATCACAACTGGGTCTTTTCTGAGCATGTGTCTCTATGAATTTACCACTACTGACAGAACTAGCATGCTGCCTTTTCAAATGTTTTTTTGGGGAAGGTCTGTAGCTATATATGGAGACACTAGTGAATACTACTTTATTAGTGTAATAATACTGATTGAGAGAAATATCCATTGCCTTTTGTGGACAGCCAGAGGAGTTGCCTTTGTGCAGACCAGAACTACCTCTGTGCCCATGGAAACAGCAGCCATTGAAAAGCAGAACTGCAAAATTCTTGTGCGCATTAGCAGGAACATAGAGGGAATGAGATTGTGGTTGAAATAAATCCCTTACCTTTTTACATTCCCCCCGTTCACTTCGGTAACTGCAGAACCAAGAAGTCTGCGTTCAACTTAATTCTACATCTGTTCCTTTCTTTCTGCCCCTGTAGCTCTAAGGCATTGGGCTCAAATGTTTCCCAGAGCTCCTGCTAGGGTACTGCGTTTCCAAATATGCTTTATGCAAGCTTTCTTTATAACCACAGAATCCTATATGTCGGCTGATGGACTCTGGGAATGTAGACTGCCCCAGCATAGGAAACTTCAGGTTGCTTAGGTCTGCAAAGCAAAGCCATATCACATGCAAAAAAGATAATGAAAATGCTTCCTTTCATGGCAAGCAGCAGCATTGTTTGTGTTTGCTCCTAGAAAAGCAGTTCATTTAGACTGCCCTGCTTTGTTTTCATAAATGTAATCTATAGAAGTAATGATAAGCCAAGCAAGCTCTAAGGGTCCTGGCACTGTCAGGCTCTTTAGAATTCATTGTAGCAGGGGAGAACATCTGCGGCCTGAAACCTCAGGAGTTTGGAACGAAAGACTATTCTGTGTGTTTAACCAGCAATGAACTGTTTTAAAATGCCTCTCTTATTTGTTAACACCGAATAATGATGGTAAAAAGGAAAACGTGGTCTCATATAGCTTCAGAAGAGACTAGGTCATTTCTCCAAAATACTTGTTTCTTCAGCTATGGCTTCTTCCCTCATCCCTGAGTGAGTCTTGTTGATGACTATGACATTTCTAGTGATCTGGATGTATTCTTGCACTGACGTCCAAAGTCCTGGATGTGTACTGAAATTGTTAGAGATGCAGAGAAGCTCATCATCATGCTGTCTACCTTAAGTATGTGGTAGTGGGCAACCTTTCATTACCTGTTCCACCAGGGACAAATCACGCATCCCCTCCCAGTGACTGACAAGAAGCAATGAAACCTCATTGCTTTCTGCTTTCTATCACCCTGCCTCAGCCCATCAGCTAACTGACAGATGGTACATGGTCCTGATGTATAGGTACTGGGAGATTAAAGAACAACTCTACAACAAAATAAACCCATAGGACACAAGTAGCTTTTAAAATGACCTCAGGAGACGTGTCATTCAGTGCACAGTATGGGATTTTCTCAGGTAGGAATTGCATTTACGGATTGTGTGTGTTGTTAAAACTATAAAATGCCCTACTGCCAACCATTTCCCCAGCTGTTTCTAACTGAGATGAAGGAGTGAGCTGGATCTAGGGCTCCCCATGTCCATAAACAGAGATTATAGATCTATATCTACAGCTATGTATCTATCTACCTTTCTATGCTGAATGTCTCTTTTTAAAATGACACTGGCTAAGTTTTGTGTGAAGTGGGGCAGAATTCTCCTGTGATGTTGATTACAACACACACTGTGCAGATTTCTTATTTCTAGGGGACAATGACTTAAAAAGTTGTTGAAGTAGAGAGGAGCACGTGGACCTTGGTATAGTTTAATGGCAAATCACATTTGTCAAAAGTGCAGATAAGGGAGTCTCACTCCAGGCAATTTCTACAGCAAAAAATGGAACAAAACTCGACCCTGGACTCTGCACATGCTGGTCTCAGTGTGGGAGTTTTGCTTGCAGGAGAGTGGTGGGATCAATCCTTTAATATGACGGGCTTTGCCATGGTCTGCCTTTCATGCCCTTCCCCCCCACCCATGGGGGATAATTTTAGCCTAGGATTTTTTTTTTTTCCTGTGGAGATGAGCAGCTTTGGTTTTGTGAGCTTTTAAAAACCTGAAGCAGAAGCCCTCGGTAGCTTAGTAGTGAATTGTGCCGTGGCGAGGCACTGAACTGGTGTGTACACAGCTTGCTGGTGTGCAGGAAACCAGCAAAGTGTTTAATGTGGACAGCTTCCTTAACTAGCATTAAATTAAGTAACTTTTCTCTTAATTTGAGGATGACTGATTTCTTGTACCATTCAAGCATATAGATATCTTGGGGGAACAAGTTTTTCATGGGATGGTTTTTTCTTTGTTCCTTACATGCAAAGTTATTTGTGAGACCACGGCTCTGTGTGAGCCTCAAGCAAGAGATGTTTGACTACATCCAATGCAGGCGAGGGGGGAGAGAAGAGTTGAAATCAATGTGTTCACAGGTGAAATCTCAGGTGTTCACAGGATATTGCACCAAGCTTATCTGTGTTCTTGGCTTAAAACCAAATAAGCACTTTGATTGCTCTGCAGTGATTTACTTTCAAGAAGAAAACTTGACTAGTTTTACAACTATCAAAGATAGTAAAGACTCCTCTAGAATTTCCCATTTTACATTTGGATTTTTTTTTGTTCTGTTTAATTACCTATACACTTGTAGACTCTGTAGCACAAGGCAGTTGTGAATGGTGAAAGAGGAAAAGAGCTTTTGCAGTGGCCAGAGCCACTGATGAAGCAGAGACAGGCTTCTCTTTAGTTACAGCAGGAAAAGCTGGAGACGCTCTGCTGAGGAAATTAAAAATCAGCCAAGCCCAGTGTTTTGGTCTTGATCTTTCAGTCAAAGTAGCCAGCCTTCTGGTGTCAGATCTATAAAGAACTGCAGAAGCACCTTCAGGGGAACACCACCTTATCTGAGAGCAGTGGGAGACAACTGGTTGCCCCCCAGGTCACTTCATGAGAGAGGCAGTGCCTTGGCTCAGCAATGCTCACTTGCAGCCTCCAGGCCCTTCTCGCCGAGATCTGGCTGCCTTGGACTGTGGAGGAGAGAAGGTGTCGGGACAGGGAGACCCTTATGCTGCAGTCCTGTTACGGTCTGCCTCTCCTGTGTAGGAACCAAGGCCTTGACTTTGGTCTAAGCAACACTGGCAAATTTGTAAGTAACTGAAAGCACTCTGGAAAGGAAATACACGTGATTTCATCTACCATGACATGCTGTAGAGAGCTGAATTATTAAAATGCATGAGAGTTTCTCTTTTGAGCCAAATCAGGAGCTGCAACTCTTCTCTGATCTGAAGCCTGGCAGTAGGCCAGATTTTTGCTTTCACTGTACAGTAAGTACAAGACGTTGCTCCACCTGCTTTCCCTTGGTTTTCTGAGATGAAGACTTGCCAGGTGCCTCCTCTTTGTGGCTGCCTCTAAGTGCTGTGGTCATGCAGGCTGCAGCCTGAGACAACTCCACATGGCTCAGCAGGAGTGGTGCCCAGGGGCCGCTCCTGCTGGAAAAGTGGTTGGAAAGTGAGCTCGGGCAATTTTCATTGCAGTTCTTAGGCAAGGGTAAACAGACTGAGATGTCTCCTCTTTCCCAGTCTGTGCTGGCTACTGGTGAAGAGCAAATAACGTAGAAGATGACTGGTGAAGTTGCCATGATTCCTACCACAGAGTAGAAAGTACCTTTACGGTACCCTTCAGGCTTTAACATCGTGTAAAAACACAGTTGTGACTTAAGCTAAATCAAGACCAGATCTCATCCCTTAGGAAAAGACTTGAAGAGACTGCCCAATGATGAAGCTGTATTTCCTGGGGTTTTCATCAGGTTCTTCTCTTGCTGAATGGGTGGGTGTTGGGTTCCAATAGGCCTGTGAGGAAATGAACAAAAACCATAGGAGGGCCAAGACCACTGGCATGAAGGGCTTGTGCTCCTGGCAGGCTCAGAGATATTTTTCCGTTATGTAAACACTCTGCTCCCCCTCCATACTCCTCATCCCAGTTTCCTGGCAGTAAAAGGCCCATAAAATTGTGCTGGTAAACAAGGCATCCTCAAGTACTGCCTTGGTGGCCATGTGTGACCATGAGAGACTTCATGTGTGGTCACCACGTGAAAACATATAATTTCAAAGAAATGCAAGTATAATACTTTCACTGTAGCTGGAGGTTTGACAATTTCTGGAGAGCCTCACACTTGGCTCCTGCAAGCTTGTTTGAGAAATGCTGCCCCAGGCACCTCTCATCTGGCTCTTAATTTCCTCCTTGGGAGACAAGGTGTGCGTGTGTGTGAAAGAAGATGTCAGGACGGCCTATTTAAAACTTAAGCATAATCATGAGCTGGGTGAAGCTTTCAGCAGGCTCCCGCAGAGTGTGTGTGGGGAAGGAGCGTGAAGCACATACAAGCGCACGCGTACCCTCAGTGGGCAGAGCAGCCTCCGAGACCTGAGGGACCAGCCCAGCTTCTGGAGGCAGGAGGAGCCTGCCCAGCCCTTGGTGCTGCAATGTGAAGCCTGCCTAGGTGGTTCTGGGAAGCTGATGCAGGTCATGACTCTTGTGCGTAACTTATGCTGCATATGGAAACATCCCTCCCTCCAAAATTAGATGTGTGCTTTAAGAGACAGCGGGGGGTATCAGCAGGGTTTCTGCCTTTGCGTTTTGTTTGAGACATAGAAAAATAATTGGAAAGAGGGAGTTTTAAAAATCTTTAAAGGCACTTTTTTGCCATTCTGTATGGATGATTTTGGAATGAAATGGAAGCCTTTCCTGTCACATTGTTGTGTTCCCAGAAGTGGTGATTAGCAACAAAGATAAGTAGCTAAGGCTCTTCTGCAGAGATAGTCTTCTTGGATGCAAAGCACAGTGATTCCCATGGCTGTGCTGCCTGCTCGGTCCCTGCTGCCCAGTGCTGGAGCTGAGACCCCGTTTTCATTGTATCCTTCCTAGCAAATCAGAAATAGGAAGCTGGATGGTTTTATTCCGTAACCTGTATATAAGAAGTAACTTCTTTCTTCTGGCATTAAGGTATTTGCCTTTATTCAGCATAAAGCACTTCAGCAGATTGCTGAATTACTATTAGCTTCCACTGGAGAGTACATGAAGTATATTCCTTGTGAAGCAAAGTTGTAACACGCTGTAAGCTCCAAAGCACTGATGCAATATTTATGTTGTTCCACGTTCTACTGGCAGATTTAAGCATAATATTGTAGACTGGCAGGAGGCTGTTATGATCTAAACTCCTCGATTATGTCAGTGTTTAAGTTCTGTTGCACACAGCAATGTATCCAGTTATGTTTTTGTGTATGATTCACCTTCTAGGAAGCAGAGCTATCATTGGTAGTGACCTAGGATGAAAGGCATAGTTTTCTTCTCACTCAGAGTAAACCATGCATGGTTCAGGCTCAATGATCTCGGTCATTTATCCAAAAGACATGTTTTTTAGTGCAACGGCAGGTGGCCTATGTCTCATGGGTGCTATGTTATCTGTAAGTCCCACACTGAGGTCCCATTATCCCATTTAATTTGGAGGCATGTACAAGTACTGTAAGGATGATGCAAATGTAAAAGACCTTTCCTCACAATGCCTTCAGTTTTATGCCAGACTCATTTTTGATTTGCATTATGCTGGCAGAACAGAGTAGCTGCTTCCCTCCAGTTCCCTTGTCTTCCCCTTGAGATAGGTCCATCACAGCTAACGTGCACTGCCTGTGTCAGTCCTCTCTCCTAATAATGAATCTGTTCATTTTTGCATTTAATGCAGGGTGATCTCCACTTGGCTTCCTCAGTCCACAGTCTTAAGAGTACTATAAACTTCACAGGTGATCAGCACCTATGAAACCATTAATTTTTGTGAAGCACTCAGCTCCCACTTAAGCAAGAAAACATCTTTGATTTGAAAAGTTGTGTACCCACCATGCTTAGCAATTAGAAGGAATTTCATGGGTAGTTCTGGTTTCAAAACTGAGTTTCTTGAAAACTGTGAGGCTTGCTGATTTGAGTCTTTAGGTGCTACTGAAAATCTGGATGTGAGCAGTTGCCCGTTCCTGTTGATGGTAGCTGTGAGACTGATGGCTGTTTTGCATGCCTGAAGGTTATTTGTCTGGTATGTAAAAGTAGGTTGCCCCAAATGGTTGGCCTCATCCTATAAACTGATGAATTCCTGTAGATGTTTTATCTTGGTTCCACCAGTAGAGATTGCATGTAAGAGAAGTTGGGTTGTACATCTTTTTCCATTGTGCGTGATATAAGTAGTACAGCCACAGCTTCAGTCAGAAAGTGCACTTAACTTTTTAACTTTAAGGACTTTAAGTAGACTTTAAGTAGAACTTTTTGCTTCAATCCTTAATGCTAAGAACATCCTTGTAAACCTAATTGCATTTGTGATAATGTAAGCCCACTCCATAGAAATAATTTTATCATTTTAGTTCACTATAAACACAAATTTGTTCTTGGCAGTTAAATATTGAGGCTGAAATTTATCCCGGCTAACTGAGGAACTGTTGCTTTGCTGTGTGGCCAAGGATGAGAGGTCCACCTAATCATCTTAAGTGGACTGTAGCACCTTTGCAAGCATCCCTCTCTCCACTGATTGCATCAGCCACTCTCCTAACTTAAGTACTTCGGTCCTTAAAGTTATGGATGAACGTAGGCCTGAGGAAGGCTCCATTTTTTGTTGATGAACAGAGAGGTAAAATGCTTACAGTCCAACCAAATAGTTTTCATTCCTTTATTTGTTGCTGTGGCTGTCTGTGAATGTGTCTCTTCCTTTCTGTTAATGAATACAGATGTGCAACTGCCTGCACCCATCTGGCTTTGTTCAATAAATGTGCAGGCACAGACGTTTAAATCAAATATTGATAAATACAGCCTTTAATATGTAAATTTGTCTTGTGAACAAAACTATGCCTGCCTAGTTTTTTTTTCATGGAGAGGCATTTCTGCCATGGTGATATTTTTTTTTGATTGCCATTGTATTCTGTCTACAGTGGCACACGCATTGATGCTTGAGAGTCAGAGGGGTAGGAACAGTTCCTGAAATATATTTGGGGAGAGGAATAAAAAAGGTAGAAGGAATTCTTTGGACATAATAATTCTCCTTCTGTTTTGATAGTAACTTTTTCATCCAAATGTATTTTCAGTAATCGGAGAGTTAACATGTGAGGTGCACTAGAGAAGTCCTAAATGGTCCCAAATAACATCTGCAGGAGTGCCAGACAGGAGACTGTTAAAAGGTGCACCTGTATGTGTTACGCAAAAAAAAAAAAAAAGAGAGTAATGATAATGCCTAGCTTTCAAAATCTGTAACACACTGTAATAGTGGACTCAGGCCCTGCTAATATATTTGACAGGTGCTTAATGGGGTTATAAAAGACCTTAAGGTGAGTTGCAGTAGGGGAGACCCTAGCCAAAGGTTGTGAACAGTCATTTCTCTCTCAGTTTGTGATCAATTATCACACTTGCTGTTAATTCTGAGATCTTCAGGACCTGTGATTTCAAGGGATTTTTTTTCTCCCCCCCCCCCGTTTTTTTGACAAGAAGTTGTCAATCTGAAGAAGTCCACTGGAAAAGCAAGGAGTCATCTTTGATACTTTCACAGGAGAAAGCTGCAACTAAGTATGGCTTTAAAGGAGACAACATTGTTGTATGGGTGTTCAAGGAGTACGTGGTGAACATTAGTTCATGCATGGCTGTGCATGCCTGTCTTCCCTTCTGAGTGCTTGTCAAGGTTTTGGCTGGGATAGAGTTAATTTTCTTCACTGTAGCTGGTACAGTGCTGTGTTTTGGACTTATGAGAATAATACTGATAACACACTGATGTTTTGGCTATTGCTGGGCAGTGCTGAACTAGTCAAGGACTTTTCCAGCCTCTCATGCTCTGCCGGGGGCACAAGAAGCCGTGAAGGGAGGGGGCACAGCCAAGGGAGCTAGCTGATTCAAACTGGCCAAAAGGATATTCCATATCATATGACGTCATGCCCAGTATATTAACTGGGGGGAGTTGGCCGGGGGAGGCAGCGATCGCAGCTCGGGAACCGACAGCGTCGGTCAGCAGCTGGTGAGCGGTTGCACCGCTTGTGATTTTCTGGGTTTTTGTTCCTCTCCCTTGTTCTTTTACTCATAATTATATTATCATTATTATTATTATCCTAATCATTGTTATTATCATTACTATTATTGCTATTTTATTCTAATTAGTAAACTGTTCTTATCTCAACCCACGAGTTTCCTTGCTTTTGCTCTCCCCATTCTCTCCCCCATCCCACAGGGGTGTGGGGAGGGAGTGAGCGGCTGCGTGGTGCTTGGTTGCTGACTGGGGCTAAACCACGACACTGCTCCAAGCAGTCTTTTCAGAAAATCAGGTATAAAATGCATCTTACTGTAGAGAAGTGTGCTAGTAAAAGCATTTTCTTTTTCAAAAGTTCATAAACTTTTAATTAATTTGATAATATAATAATAACAACTTTCAATTGCATATTTTGTTTTCTTCAGTTTGCAAAAGTTTGTCCTGATTTGGACTGCTCAGGATGGAAAGAACTCTTTGTTATCTTGAAGTGCAGGATACTTACCTTCCCCCTCCCCACTTTCCTTGAGTTTTTTTTTTGCTCTGGAAGCTGGATGCAATGAATTATCAGGTCTGCAACTTGCTTCGAGATTATTTGATGCCCTTTGTTTCATAGGAAAGACTTATCCATCTAGTCTTGTTTACTGGACAATCAATTGAAATGGCAGTTTTTGTGGTACATCAAGTTGAAGATTTTAGGCATGGGAAGAGAAAAAGAAGCAAGGCATTTTTTTAATTTATGGTATAGTCTCAGCATACTTTATTTGGGGGCAAAAGGAGAAGTAGCTCCTGTGTGCTCCAGCACCTCGCACCCTGTGACTTGCTGCCTGCTCTGCTGTACAGATACTGTCATCTGTGAAGCTGCCCTCTAAAAAGGAAGAGGCGCATCCCTGGGCTCCATGACTGATGGGTTTCTGTCGGGGTTCTCAGGACTAGCCTTGCCACTGTAGACGTTTAGCATTCATTATGCTGGTAAGGAGAGTTTTAACAGGAATTAAGGTAGACATGTAAAACTGTAGGGTACGTATGGTTACTCCGTGTCACAAAATGCAAACTTAAGCTATTCAGTCTGTTAAAATACTTTGGTTTCCTCATCTGACCTCAGAACTTTCTATGGAGAATACTTGCGTGTCACTTATGGCTTTTTTAGTATCTCCAGAAATGTCAGAAACTCTACTAGTTTTTCCAGAGACGCACATGCAGAAATAGATGGCATTATTTCAGTGGTTTATAGAAAGATTACTGGATTAAACTACCTTTTTGTCTAGACAGACTCCAGCAGTTGCACTGTGGTACAAAAGTAAAATTGGAAATGTATTAAAAATCAACATTTTATTTAATGTTGTAAATTGCACTTCAAAACAATTTAAATGACATTGCCATTATGTACACAAACGCAAGGAGCAATGTCAATAAGTAGGAAGCTCTGTGGGCTGTATTTTATGCTTTGTACTGCCGTAAAGGAATGTATCAAAAAACCCTCTTTAATACACACATATGTTGTAAAAAGTAACACTATAAAACATCAGGATTTGAAATGCTTGCAGTAAGTGCTCTGTGGGATTATGCTGCCTTCATAAAAAGGTTGTCAGCACAAAGAGACTAATTCCAGCCTTAAATTAACCAGCTCAGGGGAGCATGTTTTGGTACCGAGTGGCAGGGCTTGTGAATCACTCCTGGAACATTTGCCCTGTGGATGGAGGAAGAACATGGTCCATAAAGTTCACAATGGGTCTGAAAAGCAGAAATGTGTGTTGGAATCCTATTGCGTTCGTTGGCTAAACTCAGCAGTGGGGAGCCTGCGGTTCATCAGTTCTGCCTTCGTTTAGAAAAAAAAGAAAAGGGAAAAAAGCACACAAAAAAATCCCACACATGGGGGAAGTTCCTCTCACCCTGAACCCTTTTTTCTTCTATTTTCTCACAGGTTTTATTGTGTCCTGGGCAAAGTCTTAAGCTTTGAATTTTACATAAATATTTTCTGAAGACCAGTGCCCAGATAGGATAGGATGGGGAGCGTGTTTCAGCCCTCAGGTTCAATGTATTCCAGATGCCAGAGCCTGCACCCAGCACTCTGCAGGCTCCCAGTACCTCCGGGTGGGAATGTCATCTCCTCCCCACCGCCTGTATTATGGCTTGGTTAAACTATTCCCAAGTCTTCTAGAGGAGACTGTTCCTTCAGGTCCTTCCCTCAGAAAGCACAGTTCTTGTGAAGACCTGCCACTCCCACCAGCGCTTCCCAAAGTGCACCGTAATAGCCGGAAATGTGAAACTCTCCCATAATACATCAGAGCTTTTTCCTAATTCCCTTAAAAAGTTAGATCACTCTTGCATGTAGGGAATCGGAGAACAGTATTTGATCAATGTTATTTTGTTTCCAACAAAAAAAAAGACGACAAGAGACTTTCCTGGAAAGCCGTTTGCATTCTATGTCCTGGGAAATAAACACCTACCTTTACTGCATCATTTTAACGCTGCTTTTAACAACTTTTGCACAGGCAAATACATATTAAGCAATACAGGTCCTGTTAACTAGGTGTTCATGAGCTGTGATAGATTACTTTTAATGGCTGGCATTTACCTACTCCATCAAACCTTCTTTGATCGGCTGCTGCTACAGGAGAGAGGGAGCTGAACTTCAGGGGTGCGGAAAGCCCAGCGCCCAGCCTGCGGGGCGGGAGAGAGATCTCAGCCAGATTATTAAGAGCACTGGACTCTGTGCCTCCCATGCTTTCTGTCTTTATCTGGCTGGCCTATTGCCATTTTCATGCCAGTCTCCATGGTAACTTCTTTCGGGATAAAATAACAGAAATATGAGTTAGCTGCCTGCCCACAGGAAAGCTGCCATGGTCCTGGTGCCAGAGCCCCAGCGAGACACAGCCCCGGCACGCGCATTCCAGCAGGGTTAGGCAGGTTACGACAGCTGCTTCCAGTTAAAGGTGAAATCTCTCCTTCCCTGCTAGCCTTGCTGGGGAACGTCTCCTCAGCCCTTCTCATGTTTGGAAACCTCCCCGTGTAATTCTTCCACAGATTACTCTTCCCCTCCTGTTTGCAGGTTTGCGTGATTCATTTTACATTTTAAATGGCTTTGTCAATAAAAGCTTCAGTTTCCAAATGAAATATTAGCTGGTAACTGGGGAAATGTTACAGGAAAATGTTTACTAACAGTTGTTAGTAAATTAACGAGTTTGCTGTGCCACAGTGTACATAGGAAATGGCAGTATAAAAAATGATTTAGAGAGCCAGGCAGTTTATTAGGAATAAAGCACCTGAGTTCTGTCCTTCCCTTGGCTGTTCAAGTTGTTGTGTGACCTTGTGCAAAGTCACTGTCGAGTCCTCTGCCTCTCCTTCTCTAAACATGAAAAAAGAAAATGGTTATCCACGCTCTTAAATGATTCTGAAGATTGTTAGTGAACTGCTGTCTAAGTGAGGGTCACATTGGCACCATTTGGGGTCCTCAAAAATGTATGTTCATTTTTTTGGTACTACATTAGGTCCATTACTACATTCCTGCTACTACTGAGTTCCCGCATACCCAGGTGTAGCAGGAAGCAGTAGAAGAAGATGCTCTCGATGTTTAAACTACATTTTTTTTTTCTACAAAGTTTTGTAGATTTCTTGCAAGTCTATTGCTTGCATTACCCTTTCTTCACAAGAAGTGTCAGTAGAAATCACAACTCTGTTGTTCCAAGCTCCCCACCCAAACCTCAAGAGAGACTTCCATGAACCACTCAGTCTAATTAGATGAGACAGACGCATGTCAGGAAATGTTATTATCCCATTCTGGAATGGCCTGTATGACACACATGAAATGTGATAGACTTGGAAGGTGAGTGTTGGGGTCCTGAGACCCTTCAACTGAAAAATAACCCCCTCTTTTGGGGTTGCTGGGAGCTGGGTAGCTGCCGGAGACAACAAGGGTTGCCATGTTGTTTTCTTTTATATGAAATATGTGTCTTTAAAATGCCTGTTTTCTTCTTTGTATTTAGGGCTGGAATTCTTCTCAAACAGCTACCCCTACCTCCTCCCCCAACATGAACTGAAGTTACAGAGATCCTCCAGCAAAGTCAATGAATTAGGTAGCTAGTTTGAAAACGTTATTGTCTTGAGAGCCTTTTGTTGTGGTATATGGAAACGATTCACGAGTGGAGGGATCTAGGTGCCTTTTATCCTACTTTTTTGACATGTTATATGGAAAAGAAGGCAGCGCTCGAAGTTTGCATGTCCTTGGCCTGTGTACCGTAACCGTAGCACATCCTGGGTGCGCAGCCTTGGCAGCCCCTGTGTCTGGCATTGGACAAAAAGGCGTATAACAGGTTATCATAATTCCACCCCTCATCCTGAGTGCCCTTCATAGCAGCTATTAGTGAAATGAGGAAAAGAGTCAGTGAAGTGGTCCTTCACGCTCCCTCTCATATGACTTCTTTTCCAAAAGGTAGGAAGCAAAGCCTTTGAAGTGGCCCTGACAAATGGGAGCATGCACAAACTCCTGTAGGGAACTTAAGAAGCCTTTCTGACAACCACTTTCCTCTTTTTTCTTGGGATGCCTTCTGCTAAATCTCATCAGAACTGGGAATTATTTCCAATAGGTATGGTATAATAAATCGTGTGGTTTAGCAGATGCCAGCCTACGCACTCTTCCCCCTTGTGCTGAGGGGTGGGCATTTATTTAACATGTTGGTGAGGTGTTTGGTATAATTTCATCTCAGTGAAATAATACATGGTATCATTAATTGTGGGTTGTTGACAAGATTTTTGTGGAAGCAGCAGAGAGCTACATTCTGCTGTGTGGAAAAATTTAATGTATAAATAGAAAACAGAGCAAGTGGAGGCTTTCATTTTGGCACTCATGCAAACAGGTGAAAACAGATTTTGAATGCAAATATGTATAAAAATAAGGTGTTCTGAATGAATAATTTAGTTTCCTGTGGGAGTGTATGAAATTGATCATTTGCTCAGCATCCCCAGTTTGGAAATTGAAGCTGCATGTTGTATCAGCCTGACAACAACATCTTACATTGGCGTTAAGAGGCAATTGTCGGTCAGAGATCATTAATATTCACATGTGCAGACCAGAATATAGCATTTGCTTTTTGAATTGGCTTTTTCATGGTAACTCCAGCCAGATTATCTCTGCTTGAGGTGAACCACGCAGAAGGGAGTTATGGCAGGGGGAATCTCTCCACTCTCCGTGTTGCCCATTAGGGAAGTCAGGTCTGTTTCATAGCAAAAAGCTGGACCCCCTCCCAGAGCTGCTGCTCCCGCAGAAGGGCCGTCTCCCTGCAGTCACTCTGGTCCCATGCTGTGATAACTTAATTTGTCTTCTACAAGAGCCCTTCCCCTTGAGCTGTACCCTGGAAATGCAGTGTGGCTGTATTCTGGCAGGTCTCTACGGAGCCCAGGCAGATGAGTAACGTCTCTGGGCTTGGCCTTTCATGGCTTAGTTCTTGCCGTAGTGTGTCCGAATCACCAGAGCGCAGTGTCTTGAAGAGATCTGTTAGTTATCGACAGAAAATCACTGTTAACGTTGTAAACACAGCTGTTTCCCCATGCTCTGGGTAGAAGTCCCTTTCTTGCAGATTTCTGAAACACAGTGATTATTTGTTAATTTAAAAATAAATACAAACTGATACTGCTATCAATAATGGTGATAAGAAAATAAATAAAAAACCCTGTAAAAGCTAAAACCCATGCTATTGTCCTTCATATTAAAGACAGTTGGCCTCTTACAAACACAGAACAGGGGTTTTATTGTTCATTTGCTTGTACCATACAGAAATACACAGACATTTTTTACATCTGTGCTGAAAGTCGTAAAACCCTCTGTTTCTCAGGATATTTGCTTTTGATCAAGTGTACATGTTAGGCAGACAAATCTATTGATGAGCAAAGTGTTTCAGGCAGTATTAAGATTCCTGTCTGAGCATTTTGTACCTCCCTCCTGTGCATCTTCCTTCTACTGGTGAGAAGTGTTCTGGCACCGTCATGTTCTGCTTCTCCAAGTATCTTCCTTGGAGGTACACTCTTGTTTTGCTTTGCCCATAATTAGTGGCACACAGTACTGTTTGCAAGATAAAAGGACTCTGAGTTCACCTTACCAGTTATTTACTGTCACCGAGTTGCTTTACTTCATTATCCATTTTACCAAGCAGTGTCTGTGAGTGTGCTCATGTGGAAAAAACTACTTGTCACCTTTTTAAGGTTGGTGTGTGAATCCCTGCGCATAATGGTTACTTGTCCTATTCTGTAGCTTATAAATATGCCACTGGACACAGAAGAAAAATGGGTATACCCTGTTGGGCTGTCATCCCTGAGAGAAGAGCCAGTTGGTGACTGCTGCTGAAACTTTCTGCTAAACACTGCTAATCCAACTTCCATTTCTGCTTATCTGCTGCTGATGCTTCTGGTACTATGGGAGATGTTGCTACTTTCTGCTTCTTTATACATCAGGGCCTGCCTTACTGTCTTGGGCCCACTCAAGGATAGTCAGCAGCCCCCCTGCAGGGAAATAAGTAAATAAATGTAAGAAACTGATTCCCTTTCTCCATGACATAGAACTGTCTGGTTAAAAGAGCAGCATGTGACACCGTTCTCCTCCATCATCTTCAGGGTGACTGAGGGATCTGCTGAGAAGATATTGGTGTACAGCAATTTTTACCTCTATTAATTGGTTTGTCTACTGTAAGTGAGAGATGAGGAGATTCAACGGATCTCCAAAGACCTAAGAGGCAAATGGTAACACCACTGCATCCTATATTTAGGTGGCCAAAGGTTGCTTGGTTTGTGTGTTTGTCTTCATGCCAACTGCATAACCCAAAGGGTAAGGCACTGGGAAGCACTGTAGTCTGAGCTTAGATTTAGGGCCTTGGGGGTTGAGGATTAGGTCCTGTTCTCCCTCAAGGTCATGCAGCTCCATAACAAGTTGCTTAAACTTGTTCTGCCCCTGTTTCCCCACTGTAAAATGAGGATGGTTGGGCAACATGTAGCTCATGCTCATCAGATCTTCTAAAACTATGAAGTATCTTTGCTGAAGGTATTTCCATTTGTATTCACATTATGGATTTTCTTAATGCATATTCAGTACTTACTTAATCTTTTGAAAATAATTTCAAATAGGTAGGAGCTCTACATGAAAAAGCGATTTGCACACATTCTCAAATGAAATCTCTATTGCAAATGGTAGAATATGAGATCTTAGAAATTAGAGGTAGTGGCAATTTCGTACCTGAGTCAGTACAGTGAGGAATATTTGTCTGCAAAACAAGTTTGCAGGGGATGATGTGTTTTGCCTTTTGTTGAGAATAGTCTGCATGGTGCTATTTATATGCACCAGAACTTGCATAGTTTTGTAAGATTTCACAATGGCATTTGACAAATGTGGCCCTAAAATTCAAATCTGTTATGTCTGCCGAGTTCCCATCATCACATTTTGGAGGCGGGGGGGAAGAAGATCTGTCGAATACAAGAGTGATTGTTATGATTTCTTCCTCAGCTGCTTGGAG
>VZTV01109782.1:0-11312 GCA_013400875.1 Anhinga rufa
GATACTGAACTAAGTAAATAAAGTATCTTAAGCTGGGATGAGAAGGTAATAAGAATTTGTCTGCGTATGGTAAAAAGTCACCAAAATATAGCTGGCAAGTGAAAATTCATTTGCACCACTGAGTGACACGTTCTGAAATCAGAACTATTGCAGTTTCTTTGGTAATCTATCTGTCAGGTATCATGGTGAGAACAGTTTCTCTCCTTGGGCAGTTAGAAACTTCAGGAAGGAAGACGTGTGTGGACAGAGGAGGTGTCCATAGCATTTGCTAAATTTAATGTAAAAATGAACACAGTTAATCCACAGGACGAATCAGAATTTTCAGCTCAGACATAACCTCTGGGCAAGCCCCCAGCTGTAGAAGTTGCTTAATGTCAGAGTGCTTTGGAAAACAACCACAAGAGAGACTAGATATTAACTGGAAAGGCTACATGGACAATTTGTCTGCAGGAGAATGAGAGGAAAGTGATGCATAATTTAGAATATGTGCTCTTAATGCCACACTAACATGGATTTTCACTGAAGGTGTCAAGTGGAAGCCAGCTGATGTAGAGAAGCAGTCATCCATGAGGAATATTAAGAATCCTGTTAAACAAAAAGGATAAATAGTTGGTCTTCAGTACCGTAGAAAAGATGAAACAGCAGTAAATAGCAAAGTGGAGGAGTTCTGTTCTGCTGCGAGTGCTGGGCAGGGGAATGACAAGGGACTGTCACAGTATTGACTGTTTTTCACTCCGAGTCTGCACTGTCAGCAGTATCAAACTTCATCTAATAAAAAGCAGTTGGTTTTGACAGGAAGCTCTTAATAGTAGTGAAGCATGGTTATCCATATCACAACTTAGCTTATAGAAAAGTATTTCACTTATTAAACTTACACAGCTTTTCTTCTGTTTTTTTTGAAAGTTTACGTACTTAATGCAGTACCTGTACACAATGCAATAATGAAGTTCCTATGAATGTCAAGCTTTTGATGCAAGCAAAAGGCAATAACCTAAACAAGGATTTCCCTGTTTATACATCACTGGAAAAAAAATGGCCTGTTTTTAGATGGCAGCAGATAACACTTGTATTCCCACAGAGTATAATAGCAAAAAGTTTTCTGTCTATTTATGCAGATGTTTTTCTGATGTGGTAGTTGCCAAGATACAACACACAGAACCTGAAACTGAAAATACTTTGGGGTTTATCTTAAGTAAACTATATTGCAGAGAAGTGAATGAGTGAAGCGTCTATTTCAATTATTTATAAAATATTTCAATTCTTTTGTATTGTAGATGGAGACTTCAGCAGTTATGTATGAATCTGAAAAGTGTCTCATTTTATTTTTAGATCATTACCCACTCCCAAAACCTATGGCAACGTGAAAGATGAGAGTTGGAAAGATGGCTGCTACTGAACTGCAAAGCTTAATGCAAAGTTCCAGTGCTCATGGATGCTTCCTCACCAGGCTAAAAGACAGCTTGATTATACAAACTGTTCAGATGTGACTTTTGGGATTTGTAAAAATTCCAGACCTCTCTGTCTCTAATTAGCACAAACTGGCAGAGATTTTAAAGCAGCACTTTAATGGCATCTAACATCAGATGTTTGGTGATCATACAATCACTTCTACATGAAAATTGTTATCACTTCTGGGTTGTTTTTTTTTTCTTGCTTGCTAAAAATGTATCAATATGAGCATTTATGACAGTGGCCAATGTCTGGGCAAAAACCTAACGAATGCCAAAGAAATGCCCATCTTGAAAAACAGCAAGTGTAACAGTCAGCTTACATTGTCCCAAACTTCATTTTCAGCCTGTTTTAATTCAGCAGAAAGATTGGGGAATATGTACTATTGAAACAGGACTACGTTGATCAGAGCTAATATTCTGATTGCAGACTGCTACAGTGCTAGTGGAACATTGCTTTTAACAATTGTGTGAGATTCTCATTGAGGAAAGTGGTACGTACATCCTTCAGAAAGGCTCAGAAGGATCTGGAGGATTAGGCAGAACAGTAAGTAGGAGCCATGGCTTTTATTAACATTAAACGTTTCAATGTAGCAGACACACACAAATGCAATAGTATAGATTGCATATTTCCTATGTTGATTTATCAGCTTTACATGCTCTTTTATGTTTGATTGCCAAAAGGGCTTAGTATCAGTTGTACAATCTTTCTAACCTTAAAGTTCCTGGCTCAGGAAGGATGGCCTTTGCTCTTGGAGCCACGTTTTTATCTCACGGCTCGCTATTTGGGGAAAACTTTTTATAGCAGGTTTCCTTAAAAAGGAAAGAGCAAGTCATAATGTTAATTTGTTCTAAAACCATACCACTATGCTTGCAGCCTGGAGCAACTGTAAATGCTGATAGTTAAGGAGAAGGAGACACAACTATGCACTTGTAACATACAAATTTTAAGGTAATGAGTTGACTCTTGATGCCAAATGATATTCATTTAGGTGATGTTCCATGGTATGAGGGAGTTTTCTGTATCCTATTTTTTTACTTTCATCCATTTCTTAAATTGGTTTATTTTAAATTGTAAATATTTTTACAGAAGATATCGCCCATGTAAGTGTGTTTAAATATGTACTTTGCCTTACATATGTGTATCTTACATTACTGGTAACAGAGTATGAAACCTGCTATGTCTGTTTACAAGCTATTAAATTCCTCTGGTGGCTCTGACTTATTCTAACACATTTTGCTCAGAACAATTGATTCATATAATTAGCATCTGAACCATTGTTT
This sequence comes from Anhinga rufa, assembly GCA_013400875.1. Taxonomy (NCBI): domain Eukaryota; kingdom Metazoa; phylum Chordata; class Aves; order Suliformes; family Anhingidae; genus Anhinga; species Anhinga rufa. The sequence continues at coordinate 2,733 of VZTV01109782.1, forward strand.
TCTGTTTTGGAGGACATCATGCAAACATTTGTAACTAAAGTTGTATTGGGTGGGACTAGTTAAATGGAAGGGATTTTGTTTGAAGCTTTTTCAGTATTTTGGATGTACAGTTGATGAAGTAAGAGAATGTGAATGGTATATCCTTTGTGCAATGACTGACGAACACTACAAGTTGGATTGGACGGTAGGTAGCCTTCAACCCCGTGAGTATCTGAGTTTGCAACTGCTGGTGTGTCTTGACTCCCACCACTAAGAGGATAACTAACCCTGAAATTCCAGCACTTGAATTTTAGGCCAGCATTAACATACTCCTGGATGAAAAGCCATGCAATACTACTTGGAAGAAGCCAAATAGGAAGGAGTGGAGGCTAATTTGCAGCTCTAATTACGCAAGCAAACTTTGGGTTGATGAATGACTTTGTGCTCCAGACCACGATCTGTGCTGAGACACTGAAGTCAGGGTATCAAATATACTGTAATGCAGTAAGATTACAGCAGGGGTAAAGAAACCACCTTGCACCAGTAGACCAGTACATACCACTAGTCTAGCCCTGTGTCATTTGCCAGCACAGACAACGGATGTCAGTTAGTGTCTCACGTCACTATTAAGCAGAAGAGAGGATTCGATTAAATGCGCATATTCTCACTAAAGCCCGAATTTTAACATTTCGGCATTTTACAAAGCAATGCTGCAGTCTTCACTGAAAAAAAAGGTGAATTTTAATTGGTGGATTTTTATCAAACAGTTGATTGACTTTTAAATTTTGAAAGTCAGTTTAGATGACGATATTGGGGGTTTTACCATGGCTGCATTAAACTGTTGTGTACCTTTCCTTAAGTTAAGTAATTCATCATTTGGGTAAGTTCAGCTTAAGTTTTGTGAGGATTCTTCTCTCTGCTGTTCTCCCCCTGAAATACAGCAAACGACTTCCTGAAACAATGGACTGTCTGTTTACTAGAAGGCCTTTGTGTGTTACCAGTTTATTGATATCAGGAAATCATGGGGCTCCGTGTTTAGAGATTTACTGCAGAAGTGTGGAAATATGGATTTGATAAACTAGTGCCTATGATTTACTTAACTTATGTTTGATATAGTAGTAAGGGTTTTATGAATGTGGATTACTTTTTGTGCCAACAGCTCGGAATTGTTGTATGTGTGTAGGCAGAAGGACTTGTTCTGCTTCCAAAGTTATTTAATTTTTTTGTGTTTGAATGTTTTTGTAAGTGTTAAAAATGTAAAAAAAATATATAAAATATTCTTACCACAAAATACTTCTTGGATCATTATTTTTTATAGCAACGTGTTTTTAAAAGCCTTCATAAATTTAGAGGGTGGTGTTTTAGGGCTTTTTTGGTTGGTTTGGTTGTTTTTCAAGAGCTGTATATCACTTTCCTAGAAATTACCAACATCAGCTTCTGCCCCCTGTAATTCATGAACCGCGTAGAACGCTGTAGTTGGGTGAAATCTTGTGATTTCATTGGCAGACTGAGGTAGACTTGTGATGTGCCCGTGCTCCGGAAGGACGATGCATAATTCGGAGTTAGTGAAAAGCTGGATTCTGAATTTTCATCCAGAGCGATTTGTTTGTGCAATTCTAAGTACACAAGCCACCTTCCTGTTTTTACAGGATTTGTGCTCACTTCACACGAAACAAATTTTTCATTTTGAAAATTCTGGAACTTATGCAGAAAAGGGCACCCTTTTATATTGCTCACAGTGAGCCGCTTTTGAGTTCTTAAGCACACGTTCTATGTAGCGCTCATATGAATGCCTCTGCCTTTCGGCAGAAAGCAAGAAGTCTGTTTTGAACTTGGTAACTTTCTGCAATTGCATTTTGCTGCATGGCAACGTATCCAATAGTAATGTGAATGCCATCTTTTTCTTATCTTGGTATTAATAAAGTTAAGCTGGGTTTGCTTCTATTTGGTGGCCACTTAATATTAAAACTGTTTAACAAAATTTAACCTGTGAGGCTCGCTACTCATAGTTTATGCCAGTGTAGTCCCCTATCTTGTAATTAAGCCAGTAAATGAAAATGTTTCCCCCTAGCTAGGTGACCTACTTCTGTGGAGCTGGCTTCACACCTTCTGCTTCTAAAATGCAATTCTCTCCCCCTTCCCTCATTGCTTTTCAAATCAGCAGGCAGCACCATTTGCCCCACATCCCTTCAGAAGAGAGCAGTGTCAAAATCCCAGGCTGCTCCTCTTTTAGTAGGTTTCTGTAACAAACTCTTCTATATTAAACTATTGTTTATATTTAGCATCATCATATTGCAAGACTCGATCTAAAATACTGTTTCTACAGGTCTCTTATTTTGAGCGAAGGTAACGACGGCTCCTTTGGGTTTTGGTATAGAAGTGCTAGGTCGTGTTTTATTTGGTAGTGTGTTACCCTTTAGGAGTCTGATCGTAGTGGTGAAGAAAATTAAGCAATGAACATGTAAGGAGGCGTAAGGGTGAAGCTGCTTATGCTGCTGAAGTCTCGGGGTGGCTGCAGAGCATGCAGTTTTGATCATTTAAAGCTAATGTTTTAATAGAAGTATTTCTGAGAAAAACAGATGTGGGAAACTAATATGACAGCAGTATCTCTTTAGGTCTCCCTCTCTTGATCTGTAAGGGCAGAAGTAAGCTTGAGATTTTATTTTTTACTTTTTAAGTAAAACAGGTATGATGTGGGGTTGCTTTGATTCAAAAACCAAAAGCAAACCCTGNCGTATTGGCCATTCTGTAGGACGAGGCTGACACCTGCAGGCAGCCTACCTGGATGGGATTCGGGCGCGCTCCGGAGCACCCAGGTTTTACACACAACTTCACAGTAATGAAGGTGCTTTTTGCTCAAAGAGATGAAGAACTGAAAGGAGCAGGTTCCATCAGACTGGGTTTCCACAGGAGTGTTTTGTACTGTGTGTCACCCTCCTCTTTGCACTAAATTGTAAACTCAGCTGCAACTACGTTAAGCACTTTTGGGACACAAAACATAACTCTAGTGATTAAACAGATTTGCAGATTCTCAGCAGGATTTAAAGGAATGGGTAGTTGAAATGATTCCTTACCAGCAAAGTGTTTTTTAAACTTAGTGCATCATCCATGCCTGTTACAAACAGTGAGTTGCAGGAACAAAACAAAAAAAAAGCGCGCTTTGGAGGCTGGGCAGACAGATTCTCACCGTCACCTGGCACTCACACAGCTGGAATGATTTTTTCAGAAGGCTACGACTAAATAAAAGATAATTCTGCTGTTGTAAGCTGAGCTCCTATCATCAACGCAAACAGGTAATCATGTGTAACGCCATTTTCTTTTGGAAAATTTTTTTAATATCTTACAAAGATAAAGCTTAAAAGAGAAGGGCTTGTGCTGCTTTTCCTCCTGATGTGCTCAGCCCTCCATGCTGCTTTTAAATTATTCCTGAAAGCGTGCTTCTGTTGTCAGCTGCAGCAAGTGAGGTTTAAAAAATAAGGATATTAGCAACAAGTGGTACCTGCCTTGCCGAGAAGGTGACTGTGCTGTCCATCCCCAGCGTTACTCAGCTTTTGGTCATCCACAGACCACGAGTTCTTCTGTTCTTTTCCATTTTCTTTGCCATGATTTTCTTGAGAATTTTTGTAGCCAAAATTGCAACTTTTCACGAACCTGCTGTTTAAAAACCTTGCTAGTACAAACAACTTGGTCCGATGTCGGACAAGCTGCTCCCCTCACACAGCACGTGGTCTCAAGATGCCTGACACCAGCTACCTCCGTGTTCCTCCAGCAACGAGGCTGTGAGAAGAACAGGGTGACCACCTGCTGCCCTGGCCAGCTCAACTTCAAAGTCAGCTTGGGAGATACTTAGCGTAATATATTTTTGAAGCTTTCTCACTGCTATGTCCATTGATTAAAACTGAAATGAATGGAACCAATTCTCATGCGAACAATCACTCATTTCTGAAGACGCCAGCATTTCTTGGTGTGACATAGCTATTTTCTTGCTAAAAGCATTTGGTGAAATTAGTCAAGTAGTACGCTTTTCTGTTGGTTTCACATAACTTTGCTTTTCTGTGTTCAAGGCAGGAGCATTTATAGAGCAGTTTATTTCTGCCAGAAGGACAGCCAATGTCTTCGAAAGCATTGAAGTGGCCCATGTTAGGGTTTGGGTTTTCTTTGCATGAAAACTCTCTGCACAGTAACAGGAAGATGAATAAAGACACTCGTGTCCTGCGTTGTTCCTGGCCTCTGTCCTCCCCAAGAAAAAAAAGCATCTATTAATATGGGAGTAGGTCAGCAACGACTTGACTTGGGACTGTGTGGCCTTAGCTGGTTAAAGCCGCATAGGTGAACAAGAAACGTCTGGGCTGCGACATGCTGGTGGTGGGAATGTGGTCATGGGGACGGGCACTCTGGGCTTTCCCGCCTTGTGGTCTCCCCAGGCATCCCGCCTTGGCCACGGACAGACGGGCTGCTGGGTTGGACCAGGTGCCCCCTGCTCTAACCCCAGCATCGCTGCACTGGCACTCACTAGCAGTCTCCCATATTTGTCTCAAGGCCCTCTTTGTTCCCCTTCAGATGTTCAGCAAACAAATCCATAGATCCCAGTACAAAAGCTTGATTTTCTGACTGATGCTTATTCACTGTCCTTCCGCCCAGCAGGGTTAATACTGCCGTATCATTTCACAGCTGCTGCTGCCCTCTCTGTGCTTCAGATGGGTGCCAAAATGCTGATGGGAGAAAGCGATGCTGGCCCAAGCTCTGGATTACAAGGAGTTTGGTTTGCATCCTGTTCGGGGCTGAGGGTGAGGCCAGCTGCACTGCTGCCTGATTGAACCTGGTACATGTCAAGGTAAAGGAGCGCTACATAATTGTCTTCAAGTAGAGCTGTTTGTCTTAATGACGATCAGCAGGATAGGCATATTTTGTGTCATCTTAAGTATATCTTCGTCACTCTCCTCCTTTAGAAATGCAGTTTTATTGAAGCACATGCTGCCATTTTGAGTCACCTCTCAAAGAAAAGGGGAGTGGGGGAATCAAGGCAAACCCTCTGCTCTCCATGCTCTGCCTCAGCTCCTGTCTTAACCTCAAATTTTTCAGCTCTGCAGTCGTCCATTTACCCCTTTACGTTTACTCACCCAACCGAGAGCCCAGAGCAAAGTTATATTGTTTCTCTTCATCCATTCCCTGCTGGGCTGATGCAGACACATAAAACCACTGTTAATGCTGCTTCAACTGACCTGCCTGCAAAGGAGTTTGAAAACCTTGTCCTGATTTTCATCGTTTTAAAGCTGTGCCTGGATGTTGGTGACAGCAACATGGCATCACCAACACCACTCAGCCTCAGGAAAGCAGCCCAGGGCAGCCCCCTCCATCCATGTCCAGCCTTGCTGGCAGGAACCAGCAGCTCCTGAGCCGCACGACGCCCCTGCCCGCACAGGGAGCATGGTCACAGCCTCAACCCCGAAACGCCTTGCTGGGGGTGCAGCAGCTGCGTAGCCAACATGATGCACCGCTCCTCCCAGGTTGCTGGTGCAGAGCTAGTGCTGCTGAGTCAGTGCACGCAGCCCTCCTGAATACCTGTGGGATCCAAAAAAAAATTCATTATGGAGCAAGAATGGGCTATAGGAGCCCCTCAGTCAGTTCCCTGCGCTGCCATACACTTTTGAGGATGCCACATTTATTTTCGTGCGGCTCAGTTCATCATCACTGAAAGAAGTACCAGTTTCATAACCTGTGTGCTAGGAGCAAGGGGCAGGTGGGCGGCTATTTAGAGAAAGGGCCGGACAGCCAGTTCCTGTCTTGTCTGTGACAGTGGGATAAGTTAAGAACGGAAATATGGTCGACCTCGGTTTATAAGCCCAAATGTCAGAGAGCAGATAATGTCTACTGTAAATGTCAGAGTCGAGGGATTTTTCTTTTCCCTTTAAAAAAAAATGAAGAAAGATTTAGTTACTGTATTTATGCTGCCATTCAGAGAGGCTCAGCTCCACTGAGAGCAAATGGTATTGCCCAGGTACAAAATCATACTGTGGGAATATTAAAAGGGACTTGCTTAAAGGCGTGGGTCTGGTGAAGAACCCAAGCCCAGCTCAGCCCTCTCCTTCAGCAGTAAAACAGCTTTTGGTAACACAAAGCTCTGCTAAGGGCTGACAAATCCAGCCTTCTTTCTCCTGAGCAGAACACAGGGATTTAATCAGTATCTGGTGGGCTTCTCACCTTTACAATTTATCTCCACGTGAAAATTTGCCCAGGGCAGTGAAATACAGCCCTCTGCAGGCATTTGCACCCCTGCAGCCGTCAGTGCCAGCCTTCCTCCCCAATAGCCCGTGGTCATTAGAAGAAATGGAAAATTCCTTTTCCAAAACCACCTTGCAACCTACTGCTCAAGGCTTGCTACTGCATAGTATGCTCTACTGATTTCTAACCCATATTTTCCCACTTTGACTGAGGTGCCATGTCAGCTTAGGGCTCCTTCCCCTGGGCTGAGCGCCTCAGCAGTAGAACTGAAGTATGAAAAATTAGTTCTCGTTATGGTTCCCATTATGTACCCTCTGCAGGGCCTTGGCTCAGCCCAGCTCTCCTGCTCCTCACCCAGGCCATTGTTCTGAGCCGCCCAAGCCCTCAAGTCTCTGAAGTTTTTTTCATTAGCAGATTCTTTTTATCAGCACGTTCCCACTCACCGTGTCCTCCTCATGACGATAATTAAATAACATTAATTACCCCAGCAAATCACTGAAATCTCTCTACCAGTAACCTCATTTCAAAAGTCCAATGGGTAGATGACATTTATAGCCCATTTACACACGCTGGTTTTAGCCCTTCTGTTTTACTGTCTTTCCTTTGCGCTTTTTTTACTCATAAATATCGCTGGGTTTTCTTCTTTTGCTCTCTTCACCTCCTTCCCAGGGCTTTCCAGACACTAGAGGGAAGTCTTGCTTTCTCTGTGCTTTTCACTCCAAAGCTTGGTCTAGTTCAGCTTCAACTCACCACATTGCCCTGAACTTACACAAACTTGTCCATAAGGTCAGTTTAACAGCTGCATTTATGCCAGGAAAGCTCCAGTCTGAGGGAAGACCAAGCCGTGCACAGCTGGCCATAAGAAGCACCTCTCGTACAGATGTGTGACTTTTTCTGAAAGAGATAAAATGCAGCGTATCTTTCTTGAACGTCACCTTTCATTCTTAGAGATGCCAGGCTACACCCCAGCCTATTGATAACTGCTCCAATGCCAGTTTTGCTGTTTTATTGTTGTTGTCTAGATTTTATGATTTAGGACGTTTTATTTTTCATGCATATCACAGAGTCTGAAATATCCCTGTTAGGCTTTTTACTGCCAGGTGGATTTAAACCTCCTGAAATGTTTAAGATTTGAGAAATATTTTCCCACTGGTCTGGGTTTTTCCCACTAAACATGTAGCATCACACAGCATCATCTCAGGACGTAAAAAGGCTTTTATTGAGCTACTCCCCTCTCCATGGCAGGTCTACCTGCAGTTAACACAGCACTCGAGTACAGCCTACCTACGGAGCAGCTCCTCTGAACCACCTAAGTGTAGCGATGAGCCACCAACTCCCAGCACCACCAGCACAGCTGTGAAATTACAGGGGTAGGAGCCTGCTTCAGCTGCTGCAGACTGCTTCAGCTCTGGGGCAACAGCAGCACCTGCAAACCGATGCCGTTACTACTCTGCAACAGAGAGGACAGGCCAGTCTCCTTTTCTGCAGAGCCTGGCTTCTCAGGGCTTCCAGATTTGGGCATCTGATCCAAGGAATCCACTAGGAAGAGCCCAGCTGCTCAGCTGCCACCTGCGTTTTCACACAAATGACAGTGGAATTTGCATTTGGTATATTAGTGCTCAGTACGTTGGTTGCCCAACTGCTCTTACTGTTCATTATGCCCTTAACATTGAATTTTCGGTTGCTTAAGGTCTTTCTAAAATCTTCCCCTTAATTCTCAGATAATATCTATCATTAGCTAGTAAAGACTGAGATCACTGCCAAAAATCTTTTGAATTTTAAAAGAAAAGGACCGGGATGCTAACGGTGAGTGCTGACATGCTGCGGGGACAGGGAGCAGCCATGACCTGTGAGGCAGCCTCTCCACCTGACGGGACAAAAGTTCTTGGGAGTCTTTGATGTGCCACTGAATCAAAGGGTTTAAAGAAGTCCTTGCAATGAAATCCCCATGCTTGGTTATCGCTGCTTGCTGGAGAGCAGCACATCGTCCTCACTGGGGAGGCTCCCTGGGAGCAGAATTCATACGGGTCTGCAGAGATTGAAGGTGATTGCTCATGGCTTACGGCACGTCCTACAGAAGGTTTCAGCAATGCTGCTCAAATATTTCAAGAAACTACAAGTGAAAATGGATTCTGTGGATATTTAGCAGTTGTAGAGACAGAGATTTTTTTTGTGTGTGATGAAAAGATCACACTGGACATGCTTACTTCTCGGGAGTAAGGTACCTGCTGGAGTTCAGTGCACTTGTCTCCAGTGTGCAGCTTTGCCACTATTTCCAGTGTGATCTTGAGCAAATGAATAAATCCCAGTGTATTACTTCTCCAGCTGTACGTGGGCATGATAGTTATGCAGGGAGAAACTTAGAAGGGCCAAAGCCCA
>VZTV01109795.1:0-18833 GCA_013400875.1 Anhinga rufa
AAAAAAAACCAACATATTTTTGAAAACAGCTGCTGAAAACAGTTCAACTGATACCTCGATCTGAGCTACTTCAAAACCCCCTACAGAATTAAATATGCAAGATGGGAAAGGGGAGTATAGTTGACCAGAAGAGAAATGAGCAGAGAGGTATTGTCTGTAGAACCGGCTCACCAGGACTAGATAGTGAGGTTGAAATAAAAAAGGCAGCAGGGCTTCTGAGAGGATCCCAGACTGCGGAAGAGAGCTAGCAATAGGTACAGCAGGAAAAGCCCCAACAAAATCTGGCCTGGAGTGAAGGTTCAGGCTGTTATTGGCGTAAGCTGATGGAGAAAAGCAATTACGCTTAATGTGGAGAGAACAGTGCTCGTTTTTGTGTAGCTGCGTTGTTCTCACCGCTGCCGTTCGACTGTCTTTGAGGAAGCGCTCGTGCTGGGGATGGTACCGAAAGTCACACAGGAAACCTGGACCTGACTTGAAGGCTTTGAACTCACCAAGGACATAACTCCAGTGTAGGTTCCTGTACACGTACTGTGCCAGCGGACCAACAGAGCGAATACCAAAGCCCTCAGGTGCCCCGAGCGCAAACGCCTCTGTCCTGTGAAACCTTTCCTGATGCTGAATCTTGCTTTTACCCACAAGGGATGACTCGGGGGGCCAGTGATGTGCCAGGTTTGAAACCAGACTTACGGGCACCGTTGCGCTTGTGCTGAGTTGCTGTGAAAGGAGGAAGCGGAGTTTTGGCAGAAGGTGCTCTTGAGACCGAAGAAGAGCAGGGAGAAGCATGCACACCTTGTTAGTACTCCCATGCCTGCGGAGAAGGCGTCAGCCCAGCCCTGAACCCGAGGCCCTGGAAGGGGTCTGCGGAGCAGGAGAGGCCCCATTGCCTTGCTGGTACCATAGTGTAGGAGAAGAAGTTAGCCCAAGGTGGTATTTTTATTCTTGGCCCTGCATGTCTTGGCCGGAGGTCACACCCCTGCTATCCCACTACGAAGAAAGCAGGGTTCAAGCTTTTACCTTCTTATCCCGTAGATGTAACACACAGCAATGGTTTCTACCAGCACGATGAGCAGCAGCGAGAGGGTGGCTGCGTAGTCGTTGAATATGTCAAACCAATAATTTCCAGCCTCCATGGTGAAGATTAGGCCAATCACGCAGTTAATGAAACACACAACACCTGCGTGGATAAAACAGGGCCTCTGCCATCACACCTGGAAATCTAATTGCGTGGGGGAAATGTTGTACTTCTTGCGGCGGGATTTCTATTGATTTCTGTCGGGGAAGCAGCTTTGTTGGAGGAGAAAGATAAATTTTTTGCCCTTTGGAAAAGGCCTGGGGGGGGTGTGAGGGGTGGGTGGGGGGTGTGTGTGTGCTTGCGCGTGCGCTGGTGTATCCTTAAATTGCTGCTAGTTAGACCTGCACAGTCACAGCACATCAGCACAGCAAAGACAACTGAGTCTTAGCTACAGCCTTGTCACGTGTGTGTGCGTGGTGCCTGCTGTCGCTGCTGGGCATCCAGTTAAAACAGGTTTTTAGGTGGGACAACTGATCTCCATGCCCGAACGGGAGCACCTATCGCTTTTGGCTAAAGACCGAGGTGGTTCGCAGCTGGGATACCGGTGATGTGACTGAAGGGCCACTCATCGCAGGTATCGTGGCATGTCTCCTGGCCCTTTGAGTTTCACCAGTCAGTAGGCACTAGTCTGAGGGAGCTGGGGTGTGCTGGGAAGCCTGCAAATACACAGCCATGATGGCCCCAGTGCTCTGAGAGCTCTCGAGGGAAAGTGCTGTACAGGCTGGGCAGGATTTCCCAAGGGCAGGCAAACCCTTCCGGCAGCATATTTGATATTCTGTGCTCCACCCCAGGTCACAGCGGGACCCTCAGCGGCTGCGGGGCACCAAAGCTTCTGCACACACTGCTCTCTCCCTGCATGGCCGATGCTGCTCCCGGCAGGTGCTTACCTGAGATCACCTCCTTGGGGAAACGGGCAGCAATGACCCTGCTGTCAGTCAGCGGCGTGAGGATAGCGGCGGTGTTTCCCAGCATGCTGCCGATGCCCAGCATCAGCAGCATGATAAAGTAGAGCACGGAGTACAGCTGGGGCACCTCCATGTTTTTGATTGCTTCAGAATAGACTATAAATGCCAGTCCCGTCCCCTGGACGGCCTGCCGGCGAGAAGGGGGAAGCAGTGAGTCACGGGCAGCTCCTCAGCTCGATAAGGGACGTAAGAATAGGGACACGCGAGACTGATCCTCCACACGACAAAGCACACCCGTGGCGGTGGTTCTGCACAGCAGAGCAGATGAGATCTTCACCAATTTATTCAAACTGGATAGGAACTGGCCCACTCCCACTCGCAGCAAAACCATTTGCCCCATACCTTTGTGACCTGCCCCGTCCTACAGCTGGAGCCGGCAGCCCGGCTGCGTCGCCACCCGGCTCAGTGGCTGGCGAGCCAAGCGAGCCCCTCGCCGGGCTGAGCCGGTGCCCCCCGCCCTGTCCCGAGGTGCAGAAGTGAGCCCCACTGCAGCCCCCGGCCAGGCGGCTCCTGGGGGTGCGGATGTGCTCGCGAGGGGCTGCCCGGGCTCGGCGGGGGGAAAGGCACGAGTGAAGCCCAGGCACCAGCACAACGCGGCAACTCACCGTATCTAGTTCGTCTTCCAAGCTGCAGTTTTTAAGCTGCGGCAATAATTGTGCGTATTCCTGTGGGTGGGTGGCCATGAGGTAGTCTTTCATCTCGTTGAGGTTGTCTGCTGTTAAAGAGCCTTCCTCCAGGTCGAAAGCGTTCAGCAGCAGCAGGATCACCCTGGGAAAGATTGTTGGAATTTAATGTCTTTCAGGCCAAGGTATAAAACCAAGGTATAAATGCTGATTTTATACTCCATCCCCTTCTCCATCAGCCCCCATGCAGGGATGCTCTGCCAGCCCCGGGGCTCCGGTCTCCCTGGGCGGGAGCTGCGGCCATGGCACTCCCAGCGCGGTGTTGGGATGCCGGCAGCCTCGTGCTCATCCCTGCGGTATTTTGGGTGCTGGCCAGTGCTGGCTGGCGCCTCTTCCCCTTTGCCCTCCAGTCCCACGTCCACACCCCACCAATTCAGCGAGCCTTTTTAAGGAGCAGGGACTAGCAGCTTGGTTTCCTCTCTGATCAGCAGGTAGACTGAAAGCTGTAATATATGAGTAAAAGTGTAACTGCCGCGGGCCCTGTGCCAGGGACCGCACGCAAGTTTGCTGTCTTGGGGCACGATCCTGCAGGCTGCTGGGCGCCTCCAGAGCATCACTGCTGAGGAGGCTGAGCTCCTGGCACAGGGCTTAGCCTTAAAGCGGGGCATCTGAGCATCACTGCATTTTATTAATCACACTCACCCCCCTACCTCCCCCTCCACCAAAGCATGTGCTGGGACACCAGGGTGCAGGGAAAATGCTGCTGCGACTCACCCAGGCAAACTCATCCTCTTGACCTGGCCCGTGCCTGGAAGCAGCACCCAGGTGTCAAAAGGCACACCAGCTCTGACCTCTCATCTCAGCCTTAATCACTTCAAATTGCGCCATTAGCTTTATTAGAGCAGTATCAGGGCTGAGCTCGAGGCACCGCTGGCAGCATAGTGTGCTGTTATTTATTTACCTCCCTCCCTTTACCTTCCCCAGAACAGCTTGTGGTGGAAAGCAAGATAAATACCAGCCTCTTACTTTTTTATACAGCTTTCATAGTTAAATGTTGCCTTGAAGCCGTAGATGGAGAAAGTCACAATGCTGGCAAATATGGACGTGGTGCTGTTGATCAATGAGACGATGATGGCGTGCCTCTCGCAGTTGTTGCTGGGCTCGTTGTAGCTGGCGAATGCGATGAGGCTGCCGAAGCCCAGGCCCAGCGAGAAGAAGATCTGTGTGGCGGCGCTGATCCATGTCTTGGGGTTTGACAGCTGCTCCAGCTGCAAAACCGGAGGGAGAGAGCAGGGAGCGTGAAGCTGTGCATGGAGGGCCAGCACTGCCCCTTCCAGCCTGCAGGGAGGGGATGGGGACGGGCCCCTTCGCGCACCCGTTTTAGCTCAGGAGTGGTTTTTTGGGCAGGGTTACTGCTCAATTGGGAAGTAATATGCTATGGGTTGTGTTAATGGGCAGGTCTTTTCTGCAGGAGAAAGCAAGCAGCTTACAGGCACCGTGGCATAACAGCCCCCAGCTGCTCCCAGCCGGGGTTTCCAGCTGCCTGACCTGAGCTACTGCTGCAAGGTTCAATATCAGGAAAAGGAGCATCACCACCTTTTAAAAACCCACACGTTTGGCAACTACTAACATTTTGTGGAAAAATTCAGTACGATTTCTCTGTACCTTTGGCGTGAACATGTAGACAAGCCCATTCACAGCTCCATGAAGCGTTAATCCTCTGATGAGGTATATGATGAGAACACAGTATGGCAGAGAGGCTGTTACATAGACCACCTGGGGGAAGGAGGGGAAATACCTTGGTTTAAAGAACACACAAGACTGGCCGTAATAGATCAGCTCTTTCTCATGTACAGTAATGGACACGCTTTATGTGAAGTATTTGCTACCTTGTATTAATCTTTAAACAAATATTTTCAGATAAATCTAACTTCAGATTTAGGTTTTAGGGAAGCAAATTTTTATTTAAAATAAAGGCCCTGCTCTTCTCTTTGACTGGAAAAATAAGAATGCAAATAATATTTGCAGCATTAACAAACTCAGTTCTGCACCATTTAGTGGCATCACACCAGTTTGCAACTGCCTGTCAAGAACACGTTAGGCAAAGGCCATCCATCTCTAGGAGGGTGAGCAGACTCCATAAAAGGTTAAAAATCAAACTTGACTGAAAATATTTTAATTCAGATATGAAAAAAGGCTTTAACTTAATGTAACCCAGATAGGGGATGGAGGGAATGAAATCTTTCAATTGTCTTCCATGAGCTTTTGAGCAAACACCCAAGTTTGAATCTAAATGTTTAATCGCCACATTGGAAAGAGCCCCATGCCAAAAAAAAAAAAAAAAAAGGTACCCTTGAACCCTTGGGGTTCAAAAGGCTGAACCCCAGTGGTTCAACCAGAAACTTACACAAAAGCTAACTCACAGAAAACACGCCTTCCCAAGCTCACGGGAAGAGAAGCGGGTAGGCAGTTACCCAATATTCCTCCGATTTGCCCCTGCCTGCGCTGCCAGTGGGCGTCTGCCTTTCCTTGGCGCACACCTGGAAATGCAGCAGCTTCCCCTTCCCCGGCGGGCCAGCCCTGCTTCCGACGCACAGGGCATGCAGGGGAAGCCCCCTGTGCTCCCCGATGAGACCGGGCCTTCACATGCACCTTCAATGCACCTTGGCTATTTATTTGTTTCTTTTTTGCCCGCAAAAACAGCTGCAGCAAGTTTAAGAGGTTACTCTTGGTTTACAGTCCCTTGGCTTTCCACATTTGGCTAATACGATTTGGGGATTACAGCCCTCAGCTTGCTTCTTAGTGCAGGCTCAGCCGGGACATTGCTTTTTTTCCCCGCTTCCTCATAATTTTTGCTGTGAATAAAAAAGTAAGCAAAAATGCCCAGAAGACATCTTTTTTTCTTGCAAAGACTGAGGAGCAGACGTCTCCTGACATGGCTCTTCTGGTTTTGCAGCAGAGGTGCCTGCATTTAAAGGACTATTCTGGTGGGCTGGATTTTTAATATCACTCAGTGTTTTGGTTGAGCCGCCTTCACTTGCAACTTAACAGATTGGTAGAGGCAGCAGGGACGGCTGCTCCCGGGGAGATGCCATACCCCAAGTAACAACAGCCATGGCCGCTGCCTTTTCGGCACTCATTTATCCTCCCCACGTCCTGCTGGGGCTCCGCGGGGCTGCGCCCGCCTCTCACCTTGCCAGTGGACTCGGTGCCGCGGAGGATGCAGAGGTAGACCACCAGCCAGGCCAGCGTCAGGCAGAGCGCCTGCTCCCACTGCACGCTGCCGCTGGCCTCCAGCGACGGAGAGATGTTCAGGGTCTGCCGGTACCAGAAGTACTGGGTGGACGACGTCTTCTCGCACTCCTCCTCGTAGCCAGTGCGGTTGCTGTTCAGGGGGCAGGTGGCCCATGGCAGGGGGTCCTGTGAGGGAGGGGAGGGGCATGGGGCGAGCACCCGCCATCAGCACGGTGGGGAGAGTGGGAGGAGGAAGGTGAGGGTGGCTTTCTGTCCAGGGCTTGCTTGTCCCCGGGTTGTGCTGCCTGGGGCTGAGGCTGACCCTCTCCCTTGGTCCTGAACATCTCCCCCGGGGATGACCCTCTCCCTGAGGACTGACCGTCTCCCTGGGGATGACCACGTCCCCAAGGACCGAGCCTTTCTGACCCTCTCCCCTGGGGATGACCGTCCCGATCTTCTCCCCCAGGGCCCACCATCTCCTCTGCCTTTGGACAGACCCACCCCAGGGTGCAGAGGACACTGTGGCCACCAAGGCACATACAAGCAAGGCATCACAGGGCCGGCCTTGAGCTATGTTTTGCAGAGAGGAGACACCCCAATGCCCCTGGGGAGCCCCCGGAGAGAGACACCACTGCCTCATTTTTCCACCCCGGAAAAGCCCTGGGAGGGTTTCTGGAGCTTTTGGCCCTCCAGGCTGACGACGGCGCTGGGCAATATCCAGCACCAAAGCAAAGCCATCGCGACCCTCCGCAGCCACGTTGGGGCCGAGCCATGCCACTGGGCGCCCACGCACCTGGAAGGAGTGGAAGAGGTACCAGAAGGCCCAGGCATTTATCACGTTGTAGTACATGGAGAGGAAGAAGGAGACGACAACGCTGGCGACTCCTGCGGGCATAGAGGGAAGCACTCAGTTAGTGGTGAAACCCTGAAATGCCCAGGGCCCCACAACACCCCAGGGCGGCCTCTGTACAGCCCCATGCCCAGGGCATACCCCAGCTGTTGCAGCCTCCTCCTCCCGTCAGGGCTATCCTGCACTGGATTTTATACTTTAGCCCCTGAGGGGGTGAATATTCAATGCGTCGTTAAAAATAAAATGCACATGTAAGCAAATTAGCGACAGTTTGGGCAATCAGGGTAATTTAATAACATAATAATGTAGCTGAGAGCAGACATTGGTAAACAGTAGGGCAGCAACAGTAGGAAATTAAGACATGGTTTTATTACCCAGTGTTGAGCTTAGCAGGATGATGCTCTTGGGGTCAAAGCCCAGTGCAGGCAGCCCCAGGGGCTGGGTTAAGTGCTGGCCTTCACCCCATGATTTTGGCAGGCTGCCTAAGGACAGGAGGACTCACACCTCCGTGGCCATGGACCTGGTACAGCGAGCCAGGGTCTGGCCCCAAGGCTCCGCAAGGGATGGAGTAAATGCATGCTGTGGGGCATCTAGATAACTGCTTTGCTCAGCCTGGTGAGCCCCACTAAAACCCCAGCTCCTGCCTGGTTTCCACTCTGAAAGATAAAGCTCTCCATTCAAAATCATCTGTCTTCCCCAGGCGCTTAAAAATAAAGTTCCAAACTGAGAACATACCGACACCGCAGAGGTAGGGACTTATTATTTTCCAGGCGCCGATGCTGCCCTGACGCATGCGCTGCCCCACGGCCAGCTCCAGGTAGAGCAGCGGCATCCCCTCGGCGATCAGCATGATAAAATACGGGATCAAAAAGCCACCTGCAAGAAAAACCCAACAGACAGGCCTTCAGCAGATCAGCAGCATAATAAACACCAGGTTGCCTTATTCATGGTCAAATCACCCCGTTAGTGTCCCAGGAGGTGGCTGGAGCTGGGTCCTGCCCAGGCACCTTGCGTATCGAGGGCATGGCACAACCCTGAGGGACGTCTCATGGGGTTTCAGGTGGCGTCCCAGATGCCAGTGGGCACCAAGCGCCTGGGCGCAGGGAATTTTCCACTGGCCCACAAGTGGGCACTTGGCACCACTGGGATTTCTGCTGTTAAAATGTGCCAGTTGCCACCCCAGCGCAGTGGGGCTGCCCAGGTGCTTTGCGGGTGATTTAAGCAATGTTCGGGGCTGGGTCTGTTAAAGGGTAACTAACCGCCAGCCAAACCTTGTAAAAGATAATGAGAGAAAGATGACGAGGGAAAGATTTACTTCGTGTGCGGCAGTCTGCGGCAGAGCTGAAATGCTGGATGAAAAAGCGACAGCAATGCCTGCATTGAATAGAGTTTTAAGTAACGTATTGAAGTCTGGCCTGGCTTAAAAAAAATCCCCAAAACTACAAAAAAAAATCCCCCCCAAACCCATGCTGATCCCACAAATGGGTGAAGGCTTTCCCCTGGGGTCCCACCTCTGGGAGCAGACCCTGGGACAGAGGCACACGGCCTCCCCCTGCCCTCTGTCTGCTCGTCCCTGCTTCCCTGGCACTGAGAGCCTCAGGGACGCTCCTGTGGAAGAGGAGCAGCAGGAGCGGGTGGGCAGGTGGCAAGGGAAGGGAAAGGACCTTCCCACGCAGCAACCAGGATGTGCTTCAGCTTACATTTCTGCAGAGGAAAAAAAAATATTCCTTGCCCTTGACTTGGGTCTCGCTTTAGAAAGAGCTGCTGACTGAGTCAAAACCTGGATTTTTGCGAAGGCTTTCCTGCTTCCCTTTTTACAGCAAGCCAAAAATATTTACGTAAATATCTCTTATTTAGGATTTAATCTGCAGCATTAACATTCCTTGCAATGGGCTCAGTGCAGCGCTGCAGAGGAATGATCTCTGGGCAGCGACTGAGGCAAAGAACTAGAAATAAACACTGAGCAATAATCCGGTTTATTCTGGGAATTAATTTCCCACCTCCCAGCTCTATCGTTATTAACAACCCCTTTGTTAGTCTGTTAGATAACTTCCTATGCCGCAAGGGAGCTGTCGGAGGTTTAAGAGCTCCCGCCGCCGCTCTGTCCTGGTGGGGTGAGAGCTGTCCCAGCAGCCGCCGAGGCGAGTTTTGCCATGTACCGTGGCGGGAATCAGCGTTAGACCCTTCGAGAAGGCTTTTCCGCCCTCCCAGCAGCGTTGCCACATGCTTGGCACTGGCTCTGCCACCTTGCAAGGAGGAAGAGTGCCTCCAGGCTTGCTCTTCACCCCAATGGCCCCCTGCAGCTGGGGGTGCCAGGGCTGAACCCCCCCACCCCTTGCTCTGGACCCTGTTTGCACGCAGATCTTGCTCCTGATGCTACTTTTCCTAAAGGGTAGAACCCAAATGCCTCATATGTGACTCAGAGCAGCTGTACGAACCAGCTCCGTATCTGCTGTGAAGCAGCGCAGCTCCACAGACCTCCCTGCTCATTTACAGCATTGCTCCCTACGGTGCCAACCGCCTGCAAAAACCAGCCCCCAGGCCAGCCCCTGCAGGTGGCACATCCCATGGAGCGTGCCCCGGGTCTGGTCGAGGCACCAGGCTTGGCCAGCGGCACCCTCGCCTCTGCTCAGCATCCCGCCTGGTGCCCAAGGACTTCCTCGCTCAGGGCTGCCGAGCGCCCGCCCTGCTGTAAACCCGTCCCAGTGTCGTTGCAGCCTGGCCCAGCCTGCTTATGGACGGACTAACTGCTCCTACGAGGTCTGAACCCCTCCTTGCTCTGGACACCTTCCTCGTTCCGGTCAGGTTCTCTGGAAGTGATCAAGGAGAATGAGACAATATGCTGATGAACAGAAAGGGAAGAGGTTGTAAAGACTGCCAATACCCTGTTTATGAGTATCATCAGCGATAAGGGCACTACGGCTCTGCTGGGCAGGACAGGGACCGGCAGTGCTTTCCTGCAAGGAAAATGCGGAACGAGCAGTTGCTGGCGCCCCCCACTATGCCAGCGCCTGGCATTCCAGCTCTTAAGTTCCTGAAGTGATGTTTTGTCTGCGTGGGTTTTGCAGACCCCTGGAAAGCCACTGAATCCTTTAAGGCAGCAGTGGAAAACAATTAAGAAAAGCAAAGCCTGCTGTCAGGGGTTTTAGTTTCACAGTAGGGAGAGCTGCCCCTCCCCTGGGAAATGTAACTAGGGAGGACAAAAGTAGTGGAGAAACTGCTCTTATAAAAGATGCTTTCCAGAAAATACTTGCGTTTATTGAATGTTTTTTTCTGGTTAATCAAGTGTTCCAGTGTTGGTTGGAAATTCTCTGGCTTCCAGAGAATTTTCACCATCTACTACACTACTGATGGCTGATAAGAAGAGGATAAACCATGCAAAGCCCCCGGTGTCTGAGTTTTGCTTCCTTCAGGTGTCTGCCAAGACAGGCTGCTGGCGAACTGATCACGGGTTTAATTAGTTTAGTTAATTAGTTTAATAGTGTACAGAAACACTTGCATTCTAAGCTTTGTGCTAGAGTTCTGTGCCAGACGCAAAGTCCTTATCCTCCAAAGTATCTGCATAGAGAAACACACCCAGAATTCCTGCACGTTTATCACTTCTGTTATCTGAAACATCTAAGAAAGCTTCAGCCGCTGCAGCCTCTAGCTTCTATTGTAATTTCACCCAGTGCATTATCTGGATTCTCTGACCTGATCCCACGGAGCAGCTCCGATGCCACCCCAGCGCTGAGCTGCCTTTTCAGCAACCAGCATGAACCAACCCCTACCGCCACACGTGCATTTAAGAGCAAGCTGCAAGCCAACAAAACAAGCACAAAGCAAGTGAAAAAGCATTTAAACATCTCAGTGCGTTTCTTCCCGAAAGGAAGAAAAGGCGGAAGCAGACCCGAAGCAAATGAGGCAGGAGCTCCTCACGTCACTAAATGCACGGCTGAGATGGGCCCAACACTACGACAACGGATGCAGAGCGAGCAGCAGCATAAAACTGGGGTGTCTTACAAGGAGAGGCTCTTTATAAGGATTCTTCAAACCACGGTCATTAAGCAGTGGTAGCTGTATACTGAAGAGATTATTAGTGGTTTTTAATTCATCTAATTAACTGACTTTTGATTTCTCAGGAAGAACAGATGTGGCTGGTATACGATACAGACATCATCCTTCTCCAGTTTGGACCCAAGAGAGTGGCGAACTTTCAAAGAGCTTTTTTTTTTTTGAGCCCAAACCAATTTATTCCCCATCTTCAAAGCTTCCCAGGAGGCTTCAGCTGTGGAACTCCTGTTAAGGAGTTTCAGCCAACTTCAAGGCAGAGTTGCAGCCAAGTTATCACCTCCTAAAGTAAGGCTTTGTATAAGAGACACCACTTCATGACAGCAACTTGAAATGATACAGCCGATCCTTAAATTAAATCAGCATAAGCATTTCCCTTTCTTAATCTGTTCCAAATGAACTAACAAGGAACTGAACTTCTGATGCCTTCAGAGTGGTTCAATGGGGCAAGAAAGTAATAAACTAGTGCCATGTGCACCTACATCTCTCACTCTACCGCCATCCTTTTTACAAAACGCGTGCCGTCCCACTCTTTCAGTGGCACTTCTATAGAACGAGCGCCACGGTATCGGGGCAGCTGTCAGGTAAAAGCCTTATGCTAAAGAATATGGAAAATAAAGCAGCAATAGAAGAGACGGCACACTGACAAAACCCCTACCTCCTGCTCTGCCCTGGACCCTGCTGGGTGGACACGGCGTTAGCACGGACAACATACTTTTGGATTTAAAGCTTGCCAAACTCCTCCTCGAGGGAAGCAAGAAATATAAGCCACACTTACCTCCTCCGTACATCTGACATAAGTATGGAAACCTCCACACATTTCCCAGCCCCACGGCATAGGAAATGCAGGCGAAAACAAACTGCAGGGGATTGTCCCATAGCGGCCGGGATTTCTCCATTGCCTCTTTGCAGGCAGAGGTTTCAGCAGAGCCTTCCTGCCTTCGCTCCTTCAGGTGCTCTGCCAGCCCTGCCTCAGACTCCACGCCACCCCGGCTTGGAGGGGAGGGAAAGGCGGAGGAGCTATGCTTGCCAATTCCTATCAAGCTTTTTAATTACTAATCTTATTAACAGGCACATACTGAAGTAGGAATGCTGGTAAATAGATTATAGACACACACACAGAACTACAAAATTGGTACTTTGGGTGAATAGCTGCTTGGGTTTTGACTGGCATTTCTGGGAAGGATGTGAGCCCAGGGATTTTTACCGGCTCACATGCTGACTTGACACAGGGAGGAAATAACACCGGGGCTGCAGCTCTGTTTTGGAGATGGGAAACTCCTTCCCCACAGGGCTCCGGAGACTCCTTGGGAGCAGCATTTGTCTGCGTGAGGCACCAGCTTGGATTTGATAGCACAGGGAAGGGGTTCCCACACCATTAGGACTGGGCTTTGTGGCTGTCAGGGCTGGCTTTTATTCCCAACGTCCCTTGCCCTAAATGGGTCCTTGGGCATCCCGTCGCTTGCACCCTGGTGCTCACCCCAACCAACCCAGCACACTCCCCAGCTCCAACAGGGGCCTTGGAACGGTCCCATCAGCCGTGCAGGTCCCCAGCCTGCTGCAGCCTTGAGTACAACACTCAGGTTTGACCCTCAGGGAATACTACCTCCCTCTGCACGCTCTCTGCGTGTGTGTGAGCACGCGAAAGAGCCCAGTCTCTTTTCACTTACCTTCATGCTCAAACCCCACTGCGGCAGATGAACTTTTCTGAGGGGTTGCTATTTTAAAATACTTTTTAAGCAGCAGGGACCAAATATATACAAAGACCACCGGGAAAAGGTGTCTGCGGCCCATGTGGAATCAGAAGGACCTAGGAGGCCTCTGGGTCCTCTGAATACACACCAAGATGCCAGGTCTGAACATGAACCCTGTATGCTTGGGCCCCTGCCAAGGTACACTTTGAGCTCAACCACTTCAGACAGGTCTCCCAGTGAAGGAGGCAACCGGCAGTGTTTGTAGCAATAAAAAGGGGCTGAACAAGTCCAAGGGCTCTCACGCCAGGACTGGGCACCTTTCAAGTCCGTTTTACAAATAAGACCCACTCAGCTGCTGTCAGTCTCGTTCCTCCAGCGCCAGCAACTCGCTCCCTGCCAGCGCTATGCGTGCTGTTCCAGCATCCCATCAGCTACTGGCAGAGCCGAGGCATCCAGCTGCGGGTACGGGCGAGAACCCCTACTGCGGGGCCTTTGGACATGAGCCCAAACTGCAGGGTCTGTCGTGCAGCGTTGTTGAGACGAGCAGAACTACTCTGGTGGACTTGCTGACCAGGGACCTGTAGAAGCAAAGTCACAAAGCAGGATGCCACTGTTTTGCATGCTAGAAAAGGTGACTGCAAGAGGTTTATGCATCTCCTGTAAGTGAATCGTTCTTCACGGAGTGTTTTGGCACTGCTGGAAATTGAGGTTGTCATTGGAAAAGATCAGGGTTTGCCAAACCCTCCCAGAGTGCCATTTTGAGGGAGCGCGCTGCTCTCCTGCAACATCCTTGCATTCCTGTCTTGCCCGCAGAATTGCAACATGCCAGCTAGCCCTAGAAATACGTCTCATGGGTAACCCTCAATTCTGCTGGACAGAAAAAATCCAAGGTAATTCTAGATCCATAAACTATTAAACTGAGGGACAAGCATCTGAGAAGCTACAGATATGTTAACTGTCCCACATCACCAACGCTTTTGCAAGTTATCAAAAAGCTAGATGTCTGTCACTGCCTGTGAGATTTATTACAAATGATGGTTATAAATAATGTACAGCATTTAATAACTTGCAGGCAGGACAGCCTTAAAAATAGCACATCACTAGCACCTGGGATGCTTCTGTGTGAATAGATTACTGCTACTGATGAGCATAATCAGGTTAAACATTCCCTTGGCTCTGTACCTCCTTCCCGTTACGTTTCAAACTAGCTTACTAATGGACTGGGGAGACCGGGCAGGCAGAGAGGTGTGGTGTCTTCGGCCTGGGTCAGGCCAGATCAGGAAGTTCAGATGGAGTGAAATGAATCCTTGCCTCTCTCACAAACGTCAGACTCACGAGCAGCTCAGATCACAAACTGTGAGGGTTTTTTGAAGGTGGTCATGCACAAAGGCACCCAGCAAAGTGCCTGTCATCCAGTGGCTCCCTGAGAGACAGACTTTAAATATATTTAAAGGTATTTAAACAGGTAACACTCAGGCATTCTCACCGTATGACTTTCCATACACACCTCAGATAATCAATATGCTATTTCTGATGCTATTCACGATTTTATCTCCTTTGAACTTCCTTCATTTGGTTTGGGGAAGGATTTGGGCTTTGTCTTCAGGGACAAAGACAAGCCTCTAATAGACACACGCAACAACTTTTGATCATTTCACTGCTAATGTTAAAGGAGGATTAGAAAGAGATTTCCCCTCCCAGTACCTAACAAATTTGAGAGTGTGAGGTTTGGGGGAAGCGGGTGAGAAAGGGTAGGGGTTCATCTCCACCGCAGGCCAGATGGGACAGCATAACTGCCCTATGGAAACCTCATCAGAAGCTGGTAAACAAAGCAGATAATCCCATTTTTCACTGAAGCAAAACTGGAAGTACTTAGGTGAAGGTACTGACTGAAAATCCTGGGCTTGCGTCTCCTGACACCAGCATAGTAAGAAGCCAAGCATTTCTCCCAGCTACTTAAAACGCAAACAAAAAGGGAGTCTGGAGTCCTAGCAACAAGTTGGGGACCATGATTTGAGGGTGGGAGAGAAGCTTAAACAAGGGAGGAAGGAATAACAAGCAGCAGTGGAAGAAGTCTGGTATAGGCAACTCCTAGATAATTCCACCAGGCAGCCTGGGTTTTATTACGCTACATCCAACATGTAGGACTATAACCCCTAGATTTAAAAATAAACCCTCTGGGCTTTCCTTGATGAAGCAGGTATGTGGGAGGAGGACAAAGTGTCAGCAGGGGCCAGCTCTGGTGCTCAGTGTCTGCCATCCCTGGAGGCACTCCTTTCCAAATGGAAAGATGCTGTTAGTGTATTAGATTATTATCAAAGGGAAGCGATCGGAGAGCCTCTAGAGCCTCTACAAAGGTTTAGCGATGCTATCAAGGGAAGCGGGAAGCAGAATGTACAGCCAAGAGAGTAGCAGCTCCCACGCATGGTTTTTCTGTTTGGATTCACTCTTCACAGTTGCTACTCTAAGTGTCATGTTTCCTTACTTTAGGAGAAAGAATCCAGCTGGATTTCCAGATCTTTGACATCTCATAGGCCATGACAACTGTTGGGTGATTGCTCTACATGTAACTGGAGATGAGTTACTCCTCTAAGCAGTTATTAGGATTGCAATTATTCCTTCCGGCTTATCACTACTACTCCCTGCTTAGTTCCAAGCTGTAGTTGATGCCCTTGAGGTCTGTCATATCTAGTCCCTTAGTCACCCTTAAAACTGTTTTGCATTACCTCAGTCTCCCAAGAAAAGCATGCCTGAGAAGAGTCCCTCTTTTTATTTTCCTTGCTTTTCTTTAGCACCACAGCGCTATCCATCTTCCAACTCTGGGGTTTTTTTAGGGTACATAAAGGTGCACTCAACGCAGTTCTGATTCATGCAATTGCACCCAATTCACCCAGACCTCAGAACTGGCCCGTGTAAAACCAAAGAGCCACAAACTGGCACCTCACTAAAATCAAAAGGATACCTGGTCTATTCAGTCAGTCATCTGCTTTGCCTTCTGCCTGTTCGTGCTTTCTCTCTGTCAAAGCTTGCCTGCAGTTTGGGGAGGTCTCCAGGCAGCTCTCTTGTTCACGAGCAGCTGTCAGTCGTGAGCTGCCCTGTCAAGAGTCCTGCACCAACCACTCAGCATCACCATTACTTACATCGGACACTCTAAGACACTACATTAACAGGTTCTTAAAAATAATAATTAAAAAATAATAAAGCCCCCAAAGTCTCTGGATACCAAGACTGCTGAAACAGAATGACATGTCCTTCATGACCCACCTTCATTTGGAGAAGAGTTGACTCCAAATAGGCTGCCTAATGCTTCAGGGTATGTCTGATGGGAGGCTCTGATCAGGAGGGCAGATCTGGGTACCTTCAGGAAGCGTTCTGCAGGCAGCCAGAGCAAGGCAGGAATCCTGGGCCAGTGATTTCACCAGGACATTGTTAAAATTAACAGTAATAGGGTAAATCCTGTGCGCACATTCTCTGCTCAAAACCAGTTAGAAACATATTTACAATAATAATTGCAATAACAGTCCTTACCTGCTCACATACAAACTTACTTTCAAATTACAGTAAATTGTTTTTTAATGTGTTTTAAGAGGCCTGGCCTCCTACAACAGCTCAAACTTTTTAAGCTTGATCCATTCAGCCACATGACACCCCAAGATGATTCATGTTTGTCTCCTGAGGCAGTAAGAATCATTTGACTGTGGTCTGACAGCATTTGGTATTATGCAGAAGCCCAGAGCAGTCCTTGATAATGCCAGAAGCGGGGAGATGAAACTGAGGGGGTCTTAATAACTTCTTAGCCGGATTGAAATCCAAGTGCCTGGCAGATGACTGCGAGTTTCCCAAAAGCAAGGTATGTGGGAAATGTCCAAATTGCAGCTGTCCTTACATTGGTCAATCAAATAAAGAGGAGCACTTGCAGTTTAAGTCTTATTAGTATTTGTCTTAGGACATAAAAAAAGGCTATTATCCACAAGAGAAAAACAGATTAACGAGTACTTTATGAACAGTTACAGAACATCAGGCAATACACTGTCTCATTAAGAAGGTAGCATGCAGCACTGCTGGCTCATTTATTAACGACCAACTGCTGAATTCAAGTCACAGTTACAGCACAGGGTTGCTTGTAAGCTGTCAGAGTCAATACTAGCGAAGCTGAGCTGCCCAATTTCATTCTCATAGAAAATATACTTCGGTTTGCAAGCAAAAAAACCCCACCCAGCTTGAAAGAGATTTGATTCCTGCAGACCAGCCAGTTAAAGTGAAATTTTCTTTTTGAACATTCCTTTCAAACATAACTAGGGAATGAACGGCTGAAGTGGAAAAGACAGATGATGTCCATTTGAGCAGTATAATGAACCTCAGAACAACAAAGGCTGGTAAAAGCAGTATTAGAATTTACACTTCAGGGAAAGAAGTGAAGTTTTAGAAACATCAGACTCAATCAGTTCAGATGTCACCTCCATCTTCAAAATATCATGCCTATCTCAACAAAAAGAGAATTGCTAGTGTATAAAGCTCCAGGTCGTCTTTGACATCTGCCAAAGCTGATGTATTTTTCCTCAAGAGCTCCACACAAGACCTTTACTTTAGCCATTGTGCAACACAAACCAATGACAGCACCACACTGATCTCGTACTCACTAAACTGGCAATCTGCAAGACTGGTAATCAACGTCAGTGTTTCAATTTCACACCGTACAGTTGTCTATAAGATTTGCCTTACTCATTTGAGGAGATAACAAGGTCTGTAACCATGCTTGCCTACAGCCAACTTATTTCATTGAGACCTATCCATATTCTGAAGTTGAGAGTGCACTTCCTTATTGAAATGGTCTCTAAGCAGATAATGAAGGCCTGTCACAGAGACAATATTCCAACTAAGTCAACAGCCAAAAGGTTTATCAGAAAAGAGAAAAATCAGCAGAAGTCATGAGACTCTCCACCTTTCTTCACCATTTACTTGCCATTTCAGAAACAGTAACCGATCTCATTAAAATGAGTTTCATTACAAAGAAAAAACACAATACTCACCCGGACAAGTACTCCTGTGGTATCAACATAATTGCTCTGAGCAAACACAGGCCAGAAAGCTCTTTGGTACATCCCTATTAAGAACTTAACATTTGAGTGACTGTACAAGAGGCAAAATAATATCTTTCATGAATTTAACTGACACTACATGAGGAGCAGGTCACCCCATAAAGCCCTGCTATCGTGCTACAGCAATAATATCATGCGACAGACACAGGACTTTATTCCAAACAAATCTTGCTTAACCAATGGGGGAAAAAGGACAACAAAAGAACTTATAGACTGAAAAAGCATGGCAGATTTGACTGGGGCATCACCACTTGAGCAATTTTAACAGCTTTGCCTGTTTGAGAAAGAATGAGGAAAAATTATCCATTTCAGTTCAAGCAGCTCCTGAGACAAGCACTGTTAACTGCCAGTTTCTGTAACGTACACACGCACCAGCCTTTTCTCAGCCCTGCCACTGGTACAGGTTTTTTTACAGCTGTTTGATGTGGCTTTGGGCATGAATCTGTAATTTACATGTTCACATTTCTAGCAAGATTCTTTACTGATCTGCCACTCCTTTCTACAGACACTAAAAAAAAAAATAGCTATACAAAGCATTCCTATAAAAACCCAGCTCCTTAAAGATTAGGTGTTTGAAGACATAATGTTTTTATTTGGAGTAAAATACAACATACATATGAACAGGGACAGATGAACAAGTAGACTGCACTATTAAGAGGCTTCCAGACAAATGCAAAGCACAGGATTACAAGCAAAAGACTTGAGAGAAGTAAGCTGTTTTGTGGTGAGGTTACAACAAGAAAGGACATGAAAACATCTGAAATAACTTATTTCCCAAGAAAGCTGCTCGATTAGCAACTTCCCTATGCTTTTTCAGATTATCATCTTAATGTTAAGAATACTGGCAAAATCAGATTCTGTATTCTGATGTTCAAATTTGTTTCAAATGAATTCAAGTGAAAAAGTATAACTCCGATTAGTGGCTTTATTTGAAAAGGTCCAATGCTTGCCCTATAAAGCATATTTACCTCACTACCTAATGAACACTCTCTAGCAAAATGTTACTGACCACATTTTGCTGAGGTATGAGACATCCAGTGTGAAATAACATTACAGAATCAGCATGTTTCTTTTTTTTCCTCCTACTTTTTACTTCCACTGATGCAATTTTCACATATAATGCCACTTCATGGCTACATTAATTAAACAAAAGTAACAACTGGAGTTTCCACCTCAGAGACATCAAAAAACTCTAATGCCTTTTTTTTCCCCTTTGTTTTTTTTTTTTTCCTTTTCTTAACAAAAA
>VZTV01109808.1:0-13109 GCA_013400875.1 Anhinga rufa
CCTGTTTGTTTGTCCTGAGACCTTCTTTTCTGTATGAAGAAGTTGTTTCACCATTTTCTCTGTGAATCATGGAAGGAATGGAGCTAAAGGAAAATCAATGAGGTGGAGCAAGATGGCTTCTTACTGGGCAAGCATTAATTCTCGTAATAAGTGAGTTCTGTTGCTCCAGGGGCTAAGTTAATTTCTAGATCAGATCCCAGATCTGAAAGCAGTATAGCTTCCCATTTTCTAAAAGAAAGTTCACCAAAGTTCTGTGACTTTATGAGTGTTGGGAGGGCATGATTTTGCCATTGATTATGCACATGCAAAGTGCTGTTAGTCTGTTTCAGCAACGTCTGAAAACAAGCTGAAATGAAAATGTCTGGTCTACCAGCAGAAGCCACACAACAAAGTATGTTTCCCTCCGGCTAGTGTTAAGATCCCTAAAGGTCCTGCCAAAAAATGCCTACCAGCCCTCCACTGAATGTCTACGGAAGAGGACCGAACTAGGTTTGCCCATTGAGAAGCCATGTCAGGCAAAATTCTCTGTGTATACTAGTAAACTAAACAGACCCAGGACACAGAGGGCAATTGTCCTGCAGTTTCATTGTTCCCATATTTCCTGGCCTGGATTCAGTCTACAATAAGTAACGCTTTCCCAGACAATAGCATGGTCTGGGAGATAGCTTAAGGCAGGGATTGGGGCAATGGCTGTATGGATAGCTCCCTCATGCTTCAGGAGTGAGGCGGACAGTTTAGCTGTTTGGATGGAAGCTGTGCCACTTTACCTCAGGGCTGAGGAGCTGGCCTAATACAGTTTATCTACCAGTGTAGATAGAGCTTACTGGTTCCCTACCACAGATTCTTGACTTCTTCTTTGAGTGGTGACCTCCCTCTTCCTCATGTAGCTTGCCCAGGCCTACCTATAGCTTGCTGGCTAGAAAGACCTCAGATATTGCCTAGTGTAGAGATTAATACTAAGCAACATCTGAGAAGGACACCTACCATTCCATTCCACCTGTCTGTTCCCCATCCCCTCACATGGATCAAGCAAATCACTGCAGTGAGCTATAATTGGCAGGGTTGGAATAAAATCAAAATAGATGCCATTTCTGTCCCAGAGTACAGATGTCTACAATGTCTACTTGACTTAATTGTATCTGAAATACTATCCTGAGATCTGACTCCTATGGCTGGCAGAGGGTTGGACCCAAAGATCTCAAAAATTAATCAGAACACATTTGAGGAAAATGCATCAAGCCATTATGGGCAGCTGTAAAAGTCTTTTTTCCAAGTGCATGCCAGACAGAGAATGTTTGAAGGCTTTTTAGACTTCTTGTGCTGGCTTGACAGCTCTGGCTGACCACCATTGGCAGACAACACAACATAGGTAGTATGACCATTGATACTGGTCTTGGGTTTTGTTGCAGAAAAGTGTCAAGGAATTATTCTATGATCAGCAGCATGGCAGTAACACTGGTTCTTTCTCTTGTCGGTTATGGTACTGTCCTCGCATGAAAGATAACACGACTACCATTTGGCCACCCAGCTGTTGGCAAAACATATGGAAAGCTTTTCTTTTACCCTGGTTTCCATCAAAGGGGTTAATTTGGATGCTTCTCTTTCACCCTCTGCCCAGCTGCCATTTTTTCAGAAAACAGAATTTTTCATCTTTGAGCCTCCTTTGTTTTCAAATTTGTCTGAAATTCACAATCAGATTCAGAAGTTATTATGATGGAGGAGAGACAAACAAGATAGGGCATGTATCTTGCTTGCTTGCTTTGTTAGGAAACCAAAGCTAAAAATATCTGTTAGATTTAAAGGTTAATGTTATTATTGTTAATAATTTTCCTTTAAACTCCTAAACCAGTAATATCCAAAGCAGTGCTTTTAAAAAGAAAATTACAGGTAATTATTGTACTTCATTGTATTTTCTTCATTTTTCAGGTCCACCTCTGCCTCCATCATATTTCAGCCACTTTATTAATAGCATAAAGGTAATTATATCCCATTTGTGTTTGAGCTCTGTTAAGCTTTTTTTAAGGTGTACTTTGCTATGAATTAAGCATAAAACAGTATAACCTGTTGAAATACACAAAATAGATAAGAGCATCAGCAATTAAAAATTATATCAATTTCTTAAACTCCAGCTGCATCGACAAGTTTATTAGAACTATAGAGATAGTAGATGTCAGTAGTATATAAAGATTACTTTTGAAAAAACTTTATTACTGAGGCTTTTTACCTTCCTGGTGGTATTAAAGTGAGTCATCATTCACTGTCACCTAACATAAGCTGGTATAAATTATCTGCCATAAATGAATGCTATTGTTTCCATGCCAGCTCAGGGAAGAGACATCCATTACCTAAAGGGCTTCTAGAAAAATTTAGCAAAAAATAACGGGGCGGGGGGGGATCACTTCTCTGTAATACTATTTATTGTTTAAGCACACTGAATAAAATAAGTTAAAGTGATGGAGACTACTTTTCCTGGAATCTCTCACAAGAAAGTATACCCATACCTTGATGTGTTTGGTCTCTCTCTCTTCCATTATTCTCTTGACTGCTTCAAGTGACAAAAATGAATACCAATGCATTATCTTAAATGTTTGTAAGTGAACAAGGCTCTTTATCAGTAGAAAATCTGAAAAAAATGAATCAAGTTATCATTTAATGATGCCACCAAAAGCAGTGTACCGTCGGTTTCCTTGAAGGACCCAAGTTATTTCTATGACATAAAGTCCCATGCACGCATGGCAGAGCTGATATGACTTCTTTGATCTTACAGAGTAGTGTCTGTAGCTTTACAGCTTTAGCTACAAAGAACTAATTTTTCATCTAGTCCTTCAGCTCTGCAAAATGGCATGCCATATAGAAAGCTTTATATTCCTGTTTACTGGGAAACTAAGAAGTCTAAACTAAAAATTAAAAAGAAGAGGAGGACCTATACATAGCCACCTCTACTGGCTTTCTGCAGCTACCAGCCATTCTTGTTTTGCCCTTTGCCTCTTCTATTCATAGGTTTATTTCTCAGAAAGGTGAACAAAGTAGACCAAAAAAAAGTTGAAGGTAAACAATCAGCGGCCAAACAGAAGGAAATAATGGGAGGAGGAACCTACAATTGCTATGGCTCATTTTGCACAGAGAGATAATGACCTAGTATTTAAACACTTCTTCTTACCAATCACTCTGTTCCCCAAACTAACTGATAATCAATGATCAATGATGAAGGACAGGAGAAGAGATGCAGTTCAAGGTGTCAGCAATTTTGCGTGGTGTCTCTTGTTATCCTGGTACACACCCCTGCCCTTCTCTCTCATCCTATGCAGTAATTTTCATTTTGCTACATACTTTTAAATATCTGTCCATTCCATGCCAATCTTGCTTTGCTTTTTCCTTGATGAAGGAGAAAAGCAGAAAGCAGGGCTTTTATGCTTCCTCTGACTTTCTTTTTGCCTCCAGCTACAACCAAGAACGGTTTTGCTGGGTAGAAAAGCAGGAAACAGCAGTAGAGGCATTTTCTCTGCCTCCACCTAACCCCACCTCCCAAAGCCCCTGCCTTGAGAGAGCTTTGCAGCCTCCGTGGGGAAAGCATTCCTTTTCATTCCATATCACTGAAGAAGGAAGTGGTGCCAAAAAGATTTTAAGCAGATGCTTTTCTTTATTAAGCTCAGAAATTTCGTGTAACTTTAAAAGATCAGTGCATAGAGTCCTGATATCACTTCAGCTCAATGCTTTGAAATATATTCTCTTTAAAGGGTGAAAAAGGAGACAATGGAGTCACTGGTGTAAAAGGAGAAAAAGGAGAACCAAATGGAGGGTTTTTTCTGACAGGACCTCCTGGACCGCCAGGAAGACCAGGATTAGCTGTAAGTCATGCAAGTTGTAGAATAGGAATATTTGTGGATACCCATTGTTTTAATTTAGAAGGCACTAAAAAGAGACAAACCTCAGGATGATAAGAACTATCTAAAAATTCATATGCTAGCCATTAGGCGAATACCAGAGAGATGCATTAGGCATAAACACAGACACTTCACTGTTGTGCATAGAATTAATTTGCTATGAAAAAATGATGTAATGTTATGCACGGCTGTCTAATACAACTACATCAGTATGTAGATTCATGCTATTAATAGCATTATAAATCAAGGTAGTATTATATAACTTGTGACGCTACTACCTATATCCCCATAAATGCCAAAATAGGCTATATAAAGTTAGGCAGTGGCTGACTTGAAAATTATTGGCCACCTAAATATTTAATCTTATTTTCTATTCCGGTAGTCCAAAAACATGAATGAAAAGTCCAGTGTGTACCCATCTGGATCAGTCCTATAAAATTCAGCCACTGCCTAATCTCTGCCTAGTTGTTTTATCTTCTGGTGATTGCCACCACAGCTGCTTTGGAATCAAATACACTAATTCTTTGGAAACTAGTTTATCCCTCAGGTCTGGCAACAAATGTGTGCATTGCATTACTCTGTTGTCACGTTCTGTGCCAAGGAATATGAATGGGTGTGTCACAGCTGCTAACTTAACAAAGTGTTAAGTTAGCAAGCCCACCTTCAAAAATCCCCCTGGTAGTATTCCACATTGCTGAGAACCATCCCCCTGTTTAGAAACTGTTCCACTGGCAAGAAGGAGTTGGATGGCACGTCTGAGATCCATCAGAGACTGAGCTCTCCTAGTCCAGGGTCCAAAAACTGTTCCATGTATGCAGGCCAGTTTGAGCACAGGGAGTGCAAGCCGTCCTCATTCAGGCTGAGGACACACTGCTAAACTGGAAATGTAAAGAGCTGGAGCTTTTTTAATTTGGAAGACTGGCAGCTGGAGAGCTTAAGGGATATGAGCTGACATTTGGTCACAGGAGGGAGAAGACAACATTCGTCATGAGACATACACCCTGCGTAGACACACTTTACTTTAAAGCTTTCTACCATGTACCTTCAGACAAATTCTTATCTTATAAGTACATCAAAGTGAGTAGTCTCAGCACAAGCAGAGTTGAGATCCAGGACTTTGAGAGCACTGTCGAGAGTTTTGCAGGTGACTCAGCTACTCAGGGATAGGTGCAAGAACTTTCAGAAATCTTTCTGAAACTTGAATTCTTGAATTTCATATATGGTCAAATTTTTCATTTTCCATTAATATCCATGCTTCCTTGAAGAAAATTGCCTACAGACTCATGTCTAAACAGTGGTACGGTGGCAAGCCTTCAGAAAATGTTGCCACCAGAGATGAAGGCCTGCAGTAGTGAAACCATTACATTCAAAGAAATACTTTTTATCACCGATAGGGACCAAAAGGGGATTCAGTTGTTGGACCTAGAGGACCTCCAGGGTTACCTGGCCTACCTGGCTTACCAGGCTATGGAAAAATTGGACCTCCTGGCCCACCTGGCCCACCAGGCCCACCAGGCCCCCCTGCAATATATGGCTCAGGTGAGAGGGTGTGATTTTGCTTTTCACTGTATATGCGAGTGCAGAGGCATGCGCCCACAACCCCACACACACTGCCACTTCCTTTACATGCCTGTTCTTCCATCTGCCCACCCACTCTGCACCTCTGAATCAGGTTGCTCCCCTGCCTTCTACCGATTTCTCCCGGGGGGTGAGTTGCAACTGGCAGCACAAAAGGGAAAATTTCTCTGCAAACAGTTTTCACTGACCGTGGGAGCTCTAGTGCATGAAAAATCTTACTGTGGCTGTGGCTGGGAGGAGTCTACATAACAAAGACAGGCTGCCTGAGAGCTTTGCAAAATCTATCAGATTGAGCAGTTGGCTAAATATGGGAAGATGTTCATGTGGGACAAGACACTCTTGGTGAATGCAGTTAAATGCAGTTGGCATCTGGTCACAAGCAGTGTTCCCCAGGGCTCAGTACT
This sequence comes from Anhinga rufa, assembly GCA_013400875.1. NCBI lineage: Eukaryota > Metazoa > Chordata > Aves > Suliformes > Anhingidae > Anhinga > Anhinga rufa. The sequence goes on from VZTV01109808.1 coordinate 5,867, forward strand.
GAGGACAGTTCTGTTTAATATCTTCATCAGTGGTCTGGATGAGGGGATCGAGTGCACCCTCAGTAAGTTTGCAGATGACACCAAATTGGATGGGAGTATTGATCTGCTCGAGGGCAGGAGGGTCTGCAGAGGGACCTGGACAGGCTGGATCGATGGGCCGAGGCCAGTTGTGTGAGGTTTAGCAAGGCCAAGTGCTGGGTCCTGCCCTTGGGTCACAACAACCCCATGCAGTGCTACAGGCTTGGGGAAGAGTGGCTGGAGCTGCCCGGCGGAGAAGGGCCTGGGGGTGCTGGCTGACAGNGGTCTAGAGAACAAGTGGCTGAGGGAACTGGGGTTGTTTACTCTGGAGAAGAGGAGACTGAGGGGAGACCTTATCACTCTCTGCAGCTGCCTGAGAGGAGGGTGTAGTAGGGTGGGTGTTGGTCTCTTTTCCCCAGTAACAAGTGATAGGACAAGAGGAAATGGCCTCAAGTTACACCAGAGGTTTAGATTGGATATGAGGAAAAATTTCTTCACTGAAAGTGTTGTGAAGCCTTGGAACAGGCTGCCCAGGGAAGTGGTGGAGTCACCATCCCTGGAGGTATTTAAAAGATGTGTGAATGTGACACTTAGGGACATGGCTTAGTGGTGGACTTGACAGTGTTAGGTTAAGAGTTGGACTTGATGATCTTAGAGGTCTTTTCCAACCTAAATGATTCTATGATTCTCCAATTCTCTGATATAAATGCAGTACCCAGAGTAGAGTTTAGGTCTAGAATGAAACTGCTGCGGAACTGCTTCTAAAACCTAGTTGTTATGCAAATGCTGAATAGAAATAAAATCTTAGGAGGGTTGGTTACTGTGTCTTTAATGATTTTCAATTTACTGGATTAGCAAAGGGGTAAAATGTGCCACAGATAACCACATCAGGGGAGGAACTTTGCAAAGAAGGTGGCACTGGAGCTTCAGGTGGATTATCTCAAACTTGCATCAAAGGAAATATGCGGCTATAAGCCAAGTGTCACAGTTGAAGACATTTGTGTCTTTGACTCCTCTTGGGTCACAGGTCTGCTGCTGACAAGCCTCATACTGTTAATATCCAGCCCCTAGACCACATTCTGGTGGATGGGGTCCTGGGCACTCTGGCATTACTTGACAGGTCTGCCTGAGAAAGTTACTCTGATTCTTCCTGCTGGGAACTGTGACCAGCACAAAAATCCAACCAGGTCAAACCAGAGGAAAGCATTCCTTAATCTCAGCTGAAGATGTCATACTAACAGGGGAATTGTTAACCAAATAGAAAGTCTATAATGCAGACTTGTCCTGCCTAAAGTTTGGGCAGGTCTAGCTAATACAGATCTCCGTTTCTGAGAACTAATCATCAGTCTGTTTCCCCGCAAGACCTATGCCTCCAGTACACTAGTTTGGGGAGCAGACCTCTCTATTTCCAATTTGTTCTCTCCAGGTATTTCTTGAACCTGGTCAGACTGGTTTATATAGCTGCCCAGGGACAAGGTGAAACTTCCAATCTGTCATCCAGTAAATATTATTAATTGAGTGTCTTTCAGAAGTGTTCATCCTCTGGAGAATATTTGAGAAAGAAGAAATCCTTAATATGCTCAGCATTGGAACATAGGCCTGTACCTGAATTAACCCCTGATCATCATAATATGGACAGATCCTCAGCATCCATAAAGTCCATAAAAGCCTTCAAGCCTTTTCCTGTGTAATTTATGTTTAGCACTTCTGAATATTAGCTAAGAGACCCAGTCAGACAAAACAAATTATTATTAGTATTCCATCCCTATACTTATCCCCTCTGCCATTAGTCTTCATCCTCCTCCTCTTACACATTTTCCTCTTTGCTTTGTAAAGAAGCTTCTTTAGGCAGCACACTGATGGATGTCCATTTTACTAAATATTATGAATACAGACGTTTATTTATTTCCTATCTTCAAGGTCACAGTTATCTCTGTTAAAGCTCTTACTGTAATATGGGGCTCACATACTGTAATATGGGGAAAGAGGAATGGCTTATCCGCAGATAAATAGCTCTGAACACTTCTGAGAACTGAACCCCTTTCCCCTGCCATTGACATGAAGGAACTGGTCTGGAGGATCCTTGTAAATGCCTCAGAGTGTAGATTCTTCAATTTGTAAAAGGTGATTTCAAGGCTCCTCCAGGTTTCACAAAAACAAACATTTTTGAACACTAGAACTTGCTTTACGGGTGCATAACTGCAGCCTCCTAATTCAAGACCTACAGATCAGCAAAAAGCAAGCTCCAGAATGCAGCAGTGCTCTCAGGGTTAGCCTGTCCTGACTCTTCAATGGTTCAAACTATATTTTTAAAATGTATCTTACAATCCTTTATTCAGACTATCAAACTACTTCAGAGTGGAAAGATACAATAAAAGAGAAGATAGTCAATGCTTTTTTCTTCACTGAATGTATTTGCGGGGGTGGAGGGGAATCTATAGGTCCACCTTCACTGAAGATCACTGTGATCCTGATTCTTTTGAAAGCTATGAAGGCAGAAGGTACGCTCTTTTAGCTTATCTTCTGTTACCCTCCTTCAGTCTGTTTAGCTGCTGTATCCAGTAAGCTGCGGATGAGTGGGCTCTGGTTATTGTGGGGAGGGCTACCAGATGTGCTCACAAAATTTCTCCAAAGAGTGGTTTCAGAGAATATTCCTACATTCCTCCATTTCTCCTTCACTTTTGAAGAGCAACTCTGTCCATATTTGGGATTATAGCACTCTTTGCAAAGCTAGGAGCAGCTGAACACCATTTTCAAGTGTCCAGCAAGGTAGGAATTGGGGAGTGGTTAGGAGCTGAACCTTGCAGTTCTTTGTGCATGTTTCATACTCCAGATTCACCAGCATGCCAGGACATGCTAGACCTTCCCATGCTCGGTAGTTTGACCACTATCCACTAACCATTAGATCCCTTTCTTCCATGTCATACTAGGTTTCATCATGCCTTTCTGTTCCTAATCAGATTTCTTACTGAGCTTTTTATATTCCCTCCCAGTAGCATACTAGTGTATTCTCCTGGATACCCCTGGAGCCGTTTTGTTGCCCCCACTTTGCATCTCTTTTTTCCTCTACAGAAGGAGTTTGTACTTATGGTTAACACAAGATCTGCCTACATCTCAGCTACAGAGCCCTGCTGAGACACACCATGATGCTCAGCAGGGTCCGTGTGTAGAAGCTCTTTCTTCTAAACAGCTTTCAAGTTCCATTATCATGATATGCATTTGCACAATGTGCTTGCTTTCAGTCTTCTGTATCTTTCCTTCCTTTAAAGAACCGAGTTTTTACTCCAGAAAACAGGGACTTTCAGCTCAAGGTGAAGAAATTCAGTTTTGGAGTAGAGACAGGTATTAGCTACTAGATGTTGTGAACTACAGTCTTAGAAGTTCAAGTTCATACCACTGGAGAATTCTTTGTTGCTTTGAAACACAAGCTGAGCTTACACTTGTGAATTTTTCTTCTAGGGAAAAGTTCATTTTTTGTTTACATGTAGAGCAAAAGATATAATGACTCCCTCAAAGTCTATATGGGCAGGAGCTAAAAGTTCTTCCTCTTCCATATGCATGTCATTAGCAGCTAGCAGAAGAGCATTCTGCTCAATTTAGGTAGATCTGGTTCTTCATTTGCAGAGTAGCTACAACCGTTTGCAATCTGTTTACCTTAACCTCCCAAATAACAGAGAAAAGACTAAGTTTCACCATTGCTTTTGAAAAAATCCTTAGAATGCTTTTTCTGTAGTTGGCTTGAACACAGCTGTTCAGAACTTGGCTATGTAAGGCCTATGGCTATTTAAAACTCCCACTACTAGACGCCACCACTAAGTCCTATCTTGATGTCACTCACCTTCTCTCTCAGAAAAGATGACCTTCAACATGTGTTGTATGCTTGTTTTATTTCAGCAGCTGCAATGCCTGGGCCGCCAGGCCCTCCTGGAGAGCCAGGGCCACCTGCAACCAGGAATCTGGTAAGACAGCAAAATAAGGAATTTTGCCATTGAAACCATTGAATCCTTGCTTCAAATCTTTTGGTGGCACCGAGAGAGGAAGGAAAGCTCCGTCCTGTGTTTTTATTTATTAGAATGTTTTCTGGTTTTCTAAACCTCATAATTTTTCAGCAGGGAATCCACATAGCTGGGAAAAGTGATGAGAGGAGAAGTCTGTCCATGGCCTCATTAGTAACAGCCTATTGAAACAAATGCAAAGATTGATGGCATGCTAAAGTAATGGAAAGGTGCATATTCCATGTTCAAAGCAATGTCTCTGAAGGAGTGTGGCAACTTAACATGCTGAGATACCAGAATAACTACCGAATGACCAGTTTCCATTAAAAAAACACTTTACATTACTGGATTAAAACCCAGTAATATAGGTCATTTGATTCTAAGAAGAAAACTGTAGATTTCCCTAGCAAATCTAACAATTATTATGCCAGAGAATAAATATAAATAACTTTTTCCTTTTCTTACTGCATGAATCAAATCAGAATTTTATCCCAGATGCCCATGCAGTAAAAAATGACATCTAAGACTTCTGTCTCGATAATTTCTAAATTAAATATTCATAGTTTCTGGGGAAAAAAAAAATTATTCAAGCTTGTAGAGGGGGTTCATTGCAATTTTTTTCTTTTCCACATTCTCAAATTATGATAGAAAAGCATATTCACTGGATATCTTTGGCAATTATTTAAGAATGCACTAATGAACAAGCAGACTTTCAGATCATCTACATCATATCAAATGAACTAACAAGAATCTGTGTGTAGGTTCTTAATGCCTTCCCACCGTAGTGTCATACCTCTGCTAACTGCCTTTTCTCATAGAAATTCAGGACCTGACCATGATTACAGATCAGGGGAGAAACAGGTGTTCAAAGACTGGTACCCCAAGGTAGAGGACTGTAGTTACAGGCTGGGAGCTACTCTCTTAGGTAGGCAATGCAAGCCCACTTAGGTCAAAACCAACATTAAAAAACAATATGCAAATCTATAGGAGGGTCTGCATGATTCATAAAGCATTAATATGCCTTCTGACACTGAAGAAATGAGAAAGAAATGACACTCAAGTATCAAGAAACGACACTTTCAAAAAACTTGCCCCTGATTTTACACTCCCTGCAATTATCAAATAGATTGTAGAAGCAACCCATCTTAGAGAGGACTGTGTTCTTATCTTCAGGTGACAAAGAGAGAGGTAATAGATGCATTGTCCATATCTGACAGGCATCAGTTTAAGCCTCCTGATGATTTATAAAAGAGAAATTGAAAAATACTTGCTGTGTAAACTAGAAGCATATGGAAACATAATGAAAGGGATGGGAGAAAACACCCTTAGAGAAAAGAGATTACAACACCACTAAGAAAAATATAACAGAGGCAAATGTATCTAGAATTGTGTGGGATATTTATAAGCCTTATCAAATCTTTTCTGAACTTTGCCATTTTGGTCTAGCATGCTAAACTACAGCGATGCAATGGCCTTCACTCTGTACAAAATTAACTATTGGTGTAGTTCCACTACAGTCCACAGAATGGTGATGCTGGTATGCCGAAGTAGCAAGATGTTTATGTTACTGAAGCTTTTGGTATGAAATGATGTAAAACTGACTTTATGAGCATTTCCTGAAGAAGAAGCCTTGACGTTTGTGTTCAAATGAGACTTTAACAATTTAACTTGCAAAATGTTTTGTGTGTCTGATGAATCATGTTTCATTTTCCTACTTGACAGGTTACAACATTCCAAAACATTGAGGGTATGTTGGAGAAAGTTCATTTTGTAGCAGAAGGTACGCTAATCTATCTGAGTGAAACCAGTGAGGTTTTTATCCGTGTTCGAAATGGATGGAGAAAATTGCAGGTACTATTGCACTATACTCTCATCCTTTCCAACTGCCCTAACTCAAAATGGACTTGTTGCAGATATTTTTTACAGGAGTGGGGAAGTATGGGTGCAAAGATTCCTTTTTTCAGTTCAGAAGCTCCTGGTGATAAGGTTTTGTTTGCTTTTCCTTTTGGGTTCTTTCAGCTTGGTGAGCTAATTCCTATTCCTGCTGACAGCCTTCCTCCTCCAGCCATATCAAGCCACGTAAGTACAAAATATTGGACTGTGAAAAACTGAGTCTAGATGTGCAAAAACAGGCAATACACTTGGCAGAAGGTGCAGGCAGATCCCTGCACAACATGATTTTCCACTAAGACTTGTCAGTTCAAAATAAGCATCCTACCACTACCTAAGCTTGTAGATTGGTTCGCACTGGCTAGTCATCTGTTTCCATTATCTTCTGAGACTCCAAACAGAGACAAAGCAGCATCTACAAAAAGCAGAACAAAGCAGGCTGCCTTAAAAAAAAACACATCCAAGCCAGTATTCTGTTTCATAACACTGAAGTCAGTCATATTAGGCCCTGGTCCCTTGCAGGGAAACTCAGAAAAGTGTTTCTGAAGAGCAGGTTTTCTTTGAAAGATTGTATTGTATGACAATTGTATGAAATTATTATATTAGAAATGAAAGACTATATTTGATGTATTCAGGGTGCATCATCATCACCTGCATGTAGCTTATCCCACAGTGTGCTGAGGGTCCATTCTAAAGCCTCAACTGTTAGTTTGTACCTGACCCTGTTCTGCAAGTTACTGTACCAGCCTGCATGCAGACGTTCTCTGTCCCAAAATATCGCAGGAGGATGAAAACCAAGAAGTGGCAAAGGGGATAGAGAACAGTCTCATTGATGACAGGTTAATTAACCTGACTGCTGATATAATGAAAGGGCAAGAGAGTGCTAGAAAGGAGCAGTGAGAAGGAAGATGGCCAGAAAGAGATTTTTGAAAGTTAGAGTAGGTCAGAAAGAAGTACACTTCTGAAAATCTCCCAGTGCGCTGGGAAAATGGCTAGACCTCATGTTATAAGAAATTTTCTGCAACCTCCATCTGACACCATATGAGTTTCCCAACTGCTACAGCCAGTGGCTTGTTACTCATACTTACCACAACTAGGGAAGAAAACTTTGCTGTTCCTGGAACAGCTCTGAAGATCATCAACCTTCTGGTCTCTACATTCCAATTGCTTAAGGGAGGGAATTACCGAGGCCTTGAGAAATATTCCCACCCACTACATTTTCTCTTTCCATATCCTCCTTACCCTTTCAGCTTTAATTTTCATGTACCAGTCTTCTGCCTCTGCCAAGAGCATTTTGCTTCCATGCAGAGCTCAAGGTGCGATCCAGTGCTGACACCAGC
>VZTV01109809.1:0-15508 GCA_013400875.1 Anhinga rufa
GAGAGAAAAACATATTCCTTTCTTATTTTTTCTAATGCCTGGCTTTCTGATGGCATGCCGTTCCACCACTGCAGAACACAATGTAAAAGTAGGGTGACTCACAGTCAAGGATTTGTATTCAATATCAGTTCAGATTACATTAGCTTTGCCTAATGCCTTAGCAATAAAGTGCCTCTTCATTGTATAGCTGCAATTTATTTCAGCTCCTGGGTTGGTATGGAACAAACATCAGTCATGCTGCAACACGTGTGCCCTGTGATGGGAGCAAGCGGTGGATGTTTGCTGGTCTTGGAGGCAGTGGAGGACGTAGCCTGCGTGCTTGCTGCCGCACTGCCTTGCCCCCTGCTCCAAGCAGGAGCTCTGTGCTGGCTTCTGACGCCTGACATGCTGTGATGGCAAACGGGCTCTTTAACAAGGGCAGTTTTTAAACTTAAAATCCAGGACAGAGATGTCTGTGGAGGAGACTGGCCAGGCAGAGTCACGCTAGGGATGCACTGGTGGCCAGACCCCTCGGTACCCATTTGTACAGCTGTAAAACCTGCCCAGGGCTACAGGCTGGCCTGCTATTTCAAACAAGAGGCTGGCTGAAAGTGGCGGCCTGTTCCCCAGGCAAGGTGGGTTACTCCGGCTCAGCCACAGTGCTTGGCACTTCACTCCAGGAGCAGTTTCTTTAATCCCCTTGTAACAAGCTGCAGGTCCTGGAGCAGCATTTCAGCCCCTTGCTTCCTCAGGGCCGTGCTCCCCATGGTGCATAGGCTGCGCCTGCTGCCTCGCAGCAGTGAACAAGGGCTCTTGCTGGGGTTTGAAGCCATCTGCGTCCCCAGAGCCTTGCTCTCCCACCAGCCCGGCTCAGCTGTGTGGGCTGTGCAGGAGAGTGGCAGGTCCCTGAGCCGATGCCGTTCAGGTCGCTTCCCTGCTGCAAACGCTGTTTTCTCCCCCCTGGCCAGCCCTGCCTCGGTCTTGGGGTGCCTTTCCCACTAGTGCTTCTCCCCTGTGTGCAAGTGCCTTTGCAGAATAAAAGGCATGCAGAAAAAAGCAGCAAAGACTGCTGAAAGCACAGATAATTCTGTGATTCTGCACTGGCTGCAGATGCTTGGCAAAGGTTGCTTGTGCTGGCGCTTTGGCAGCTCAGCACCACTGGCAGAGCCGAGAGCAAGGGTGAGGGGACAGACAGGATTTCTTTTTTTTTAGTGGGTTTGCAAAGGTCTAGGGAAATGGAGCATTTTCTTTTGATGCCCTTGTGGGACCCAATGATGATTCACATGGACAGCAGTGAGTAAGAGTCTTATCTTTATTTACTTGATGACTTCTTGATGCTGGTGTGGAACACCTCCGAGGAGGAGGAGGAGGTCCGCAAAGACCCTCCTGGAGCAATTCCACAAGGACCTGGCTCTGGTGAGAGGAGGGCTGAGCGAGCATCAATGATTTATGTGACTCCCCCATGCAGGGTAGAGGTCCCAAGCCTGCCTCACGCAGAGGCACCAGTCTTGTCAAAGGAGGAAACTGGCCTCTTTCTCGCTCAAAGAAACTGCCAGAGATCTTCCTTATTGCTGAAGAAACACCCCCCACACACGTCCTTCTGTGTTGTGGTAGGTGTTGCGTGGTCTCATCTTGTTTGTTTGTCACCCAGCCAGGAAGCCGGAGTGATGCCACTTGCACAACACAAGTAGCAAGCCATGAGTAATCTCAGCCGAGCTCTCTGCGGGTGTCCCTGACCTGGAAATCATCTACGGCCGCTCTCTGGTGAATGCCCACATGTCGAAGTCACCCACCTGAATGGGGAGCCCAGTGCTGAAGCAGTTCACTAGGTGGTGACACAGAATCCCACACAATATGGAGATGAAAAGCATGACTCCAGGACTGGGCTGGGACAGTTAAGGGTTGTTAAGGCCAATGCTAGCTGAGTAATGCGATCTCTAATTAGCCTATGCTGTACTAACAGTGCGGTGATCGTGCTAACAGTGTCCCTAGGGGCTGGATCCCTGGGACAGACTGCTGGTGTCAGCAAGCAGGGAACAGAGCTGTCCTCCTTGCACACTGCACTGAGCTGGAAATGACACTGCGGTTGACTGGAGACATCGTTAGGGGTGACATAATTGCTGAGAACACCTTAGGCTTGCAAGCCTGTGATTGCTGGATTAGTACCAGCACTGGGCACTGCAGCAGCAGCAGCTGGCGCATGCCCGGCCTGGGATGGGGGTGCTCCTCACTGGTCTGCTCTGCTTGCCAAGCCAGAGCCCTGGGGGATGCTCTGTTACCCCCCCATGCATCTCTGCCTTCCCTTGGAGGATGTCTTGGCCACCCCTCGCATGCTGGTGTGTGCTGGCAGGGCAGCCGTGCTGGCAGCTGTGGGGAGAGCCGCAAGGGCTGAGCAGGGCAGGGAGTTCCCGTGGTGCTTCCCGGGAGACGGGAGTGGGGATCCCTGAGCAGCAGCGCTGCCCTGATCTCTCTGCAAATGCAGCATTACTCCCGCTAAGGAGCTTAAGCCATGGGGCCTGATGCTAAACCTATTAGCAGTGCCCGGGAGCCAAGCAGCTTGCTGCCGAAGGTGCTGGTGTGGAGAGTGCTTCTGCGAGATTAAGAAATAGCTCGAGCTCTTGAACACGGTTGCCTTCCTGCAAGGTTTGGGTGCCACTGGAAAGCAGCTCAAGACCCACGTTTGCTGATGAGCTGGTGTGCCACGGGAGCAGGGGGATCTGGGTTACTTGGTAAATGAACTGCCATCCAAGAAAAAATACATTTTTAATGCAATTCAAGGCAATGTTGCAATCTAGAGACATAAAATATAGGCCATGCTCACAAACCGGGAGGCTGCGTCCCAGAAAACATCAAATGTGAAAATAATTTAGAGGCTGTAGGAAAAAAGCAACTCAACAGGCACTCTTAGGGCTGCACGTTGTGATACACATCTAATGCTCACTCTGTACTGGAGCAAACAGCCCCGGTGTGGCTGCGGCGTGTGGCTGGGGGTGGTGTTACCATGGTCCTGCCATGCTTGCGGGACCAAGGAGAATATTCCAGGCAGATCTGGGAGCTTTCATTAATTAAAGAGAGGTTTGGGCAAATGGGAGAGGGTGAATAAAGAGGTAGGAAAATTCTTTGAGGTCTGGTAAAACGCTTCTGAGAGGCGAGGGGGGAGCGTGGTCTGTGTGGCTTAGCAAAAGGAGGATCCAGAGGTGCCTTGAATCTACTGTGCAGAAACCTTCCCTGGGATAAAGCAGGCTCTGAAAGGGCCCTTTAATCTAACAGGGAAAAGCATAACAAGAGCTAATGACTGGAAGCTGGAGCCAGACACATTTAAATTAGAACAAAGGACACATTTCTAATAGTGAGAGTAATTAACCACTGGAACAAATTATCAAGGGGAAGTGGTGCTTTCTCCATCTCTTGAAGTTTTCAAATTAAGATGGGATGTTTTTTACGAGAAGAGGCTTTAGTCAAACATAAATGACTGGGTTCCGTCCAGCAGTGACTGGAGGAATTTAATTGCCCATGCTCAAAGGTCAGCCCAGACCCTGCAGAATCCCTCTGGCCTTAAAATAGGCGTAACCACATTTTGATGAGACTTGGTGGAAGCTTTAAGGCAAAACAAGGTTCAAGTCACTGCTGTGGGCTAGGGAAAGGGAGGCATTTCCCAGCACTGTCCCCGTCCCCAGCGAAGTGGGGGCTGCTGGTCCTGCCAGTGTCCCTGCTTTTACACATGCCACCCACGGGGCGTTTCCTTTGCCTTTCGTAAAATGGTGCTCTGTACAAAATTGGAAGTTAGAGAATGATGTGGATGTGGTCCCAGGGCGATGTGGCTTCTGGGTGATGGGGCTGCAGCTCTCTGGTGCAAAACCACCCTGGAACTGGAGCCCCATCCAAGCCGGGGGGATCGCCTTGCAGGACTCTCTATATATGCACGTATATATATATGTGCAACCTGATAAGCAGCTGCTCCTCAGCCACGCTGACAGTCCTCCAGCAGCTGGGGAGGTGCAGGCAGGAGCTGGAAGTGTGCGGGAGCCCAGGGAGGTCGCGGGATGCTTCTGTCAGGGGCTGCTGCAGCACAGTTGCAGAGGCCATGCCCGATGAAAAGTTGTCCCTGCGTGTGTTTGGTGTCAAAGAGCTTAGCCTTTCCTGTGAGCTGGGGCTGATCTGGGCAGGGAAGTCAGAGCCACTCCGTAGAGCTATGGTCCTGTAATTACTCCATGATTAAATAAAAATGTAATTTCTTCAACACCTCCACACTCCTGCTTTATTGCAGGAGAGCCCACACAAGGAATTAATGTTTAAATAATGGCTTTCATCCCCAGGAGCAGACTCCAAAATAGGCAGGAATATATTAATGCTCTGTCCTGTGTATGGGAACGAGCAGCTCCTTGCTGTGGGGCTGGGCTGGGACGCGCGGGGACGCGTGGGCTGCAGCGCAGCATTCACCAGGAGTTTCCCTGCGATCTGTACCTCCGTGTCTTCTGCCCTGTCCGGACGTGGCTGGGGGGTCCCCGCAGGCAGAGCAGGTGGGTGCAGCCCTCCAAACCACCGCCCAGGCACCTCTGCACTGGGCTGTTGACTGGTGCAAGGTGCCTTCCTCAGCGCAATGCCAGCTCATGCTGGCTTGGAAACTGCCTGGTAATTTTTGCAATTCGGATGTAAGTTTTATGACTGGAGGAGTGCAGAGAATTTCAGCTGCTAGCTGCACTGATTCTCTAAGTTGTCCATCTTTTTATATCAGCAGATGCCAGCTGAGCATACCTTGTGAAGAATAGTCTCTCCTTGCAAAGGGCTATGCCGTTTTCAACCTCTTTATTAAACCAAGCACAATTCTGTGCAATAGCAGAGATGAAGAAAAGCCCCTGATAAGTGGGACTAGCCATTTCACGAGTTTCCAATCTCCTTGGTTACAGTAACTCCACACAACACACGATACAAATGTAGTTTCGGAGACCAGGCTGTTAGCAGCAGCTCCTCAGTTAGAGTTTGAATCCCAGATTTGAGAGATTCCCCATCTCGCTGTCTCTTGCTGCCTCATACCACCACGCAGGGACCCCAGGGGATTGGTGACGGCACTGGAAGGATGCTCTGAAGAGGAGGGTATCGTGCAGGTGCTCATGCTTGTTTTGCAGATGTGGCTGAGCACCACAGTTGGAGCGGAGCTGATGGACTCCGTGCAATCCCAATTACCGCCGGCCGCCATTGCAGGTGCTGCGTGGGGTTGGTTTTTGGTCGACCTCAGCCATGTCAGGGAAGAGGATCACTTTGGACAAAAGCGTCTCTCTTTGCACATCTCTGCAGAGTCTGCTCTTCTATGGCCACAGCAGGAAAGCTGTGATGGGCTCTGGGCTCAGATCTCCCTGCGGTGGTGGGAGCCTCATTTTCCCCAGTGTGGGGCAGGAGCTGCACATCTGGCAGCAGCACCGTGTCCATGTGGCACCACTGGAGACGCTCCCACAGAGCCCCTGCACCCAAATGTGAGGATTTGGTTTGAACTGATCTCGTCTGTCCTTGCTGCTCCTGAAGCCAGACCAGGCTTTGCCCAGAGACTGCCGGTCTCCAGTGCCTCTTCAGCTGCATCCCTGTGCCATGCACAGGCTGCAGGCAGTGCTCGCCACGAGGTGAGATTTAGGAATCTGTTAAGATTTCACAGAATTTGTGTTTAATGTCTCTTAAAAGTGATTTTGTTTATTTTTACCATTGGAGGTATTGACAGCAAACCCCAGCCTGAAGCCAAGGCCAGGAGATAGTGTGGGAGAGGGATCTGATGAGTGTGTGTGGAGCCAGAAAAGCTGGGCTGCAGCTGGGAAGGGCAATGAGCAGTGCAGGACACCTCTCAGCTGCCTCCCCAGAGAGGAGGGGAGTTTTCTACCAGCTAAACCTGCTCTGATTTCCAGGAGCCACATGCAGACCCCTTATCCCTGGGCTGGGGCAGGGAGGGAAGCTACAGCCTCCCCCTTGGCACACACTGGGAGGGATTTTAGTGCAGAAGCCCAAAGCCAGCAGCTCCTTCCCTGCAGCTTTACTGCTGGGCAGGGATTTAGGCTAAGCCCAGCAACAAAAGGAGCCAAAAGCTGTCCTGTAACAAGTTTTCCAAGGCCTCAAGAGCAGCACGAGGACCTGGAGCTGCAAAGTCAAAGTGGTCACCCCTGCCCAGCTGCTGCTAATGCTCCTAATCTGCCTGAAATCCCTGGGGATTTGCTCGCTGGGCCGAGGGGAACAGCCTGTGTCATGCCCGGTGGGGGTACTGCCCCCCCTGCAAGCAGCGGGTCGGGGAGCCTGGCTGGAGGGCTGCTGGGTCCCCCCAGCAATCGCTCATCATTACAGTGCCACGGCACAGAGGAGCTATCACACTGCACCGAGGGCAGGAGGGGGATTGCTCTGCATGTTTCTTAGTTAATCTCTATAAAAGTGAAAGTGAGCACTTCTCCCCATCCTCCCGCGTGCTCTCCTGCTATAGAAATGTAGCAGTATTAGCACCAGTTATGAAACTGGCTCCGGGGTGCAGAAGCACAGCCTGAGCGGCTCCTGCAGCACCTGCAAGGGGAGCCCTCTGGAGACGGGATCTCTTGGCTGTGCCCTGGCAGGAGCAAACCCCGATCTGGGAGGCTCAGCACAGCCCGAGGAGCAGGACTGGGCATTTGGGGCATTTCCAGGCAGGGGGTGATGAAGTCCTGTGCAGGGTGTCCAGGGCTTCTGCTATCAGATGGATGAAGGAAGGAAGAGGAGGTTTCTGGAAGAAACCCACCTGCTAGCATCACTGCAGGGCTGGGCAGAAGCAGTTCCTCCAGTGTTAACGGCCTCATCCTTGATGTGGAGCTGGGTGCTGTTAAAACACAGCAGCATGCACCGTGGATATACCAGCCTGGGCTGGAGTGGAGCTGGCTGGCTCCGTCATCCCGCCCTGCTCCCAGAGAACATCCCCTTCCACATCCCCTTCCATGCCCCACATTTCCACTTGCCACACTAATTATAATCACCGCATAATTCCTGAGCAGCCTCCCTGCTGGGCTGTATTATTCATCGGGAAGCAGACAGGCTAGCGCAGCCCAGACAAGCTGCTCTGAGGTATTAACAAGACACAGGATTAATTGGCTGTTGGGAGCTGGCGAACAGAGGATGCGCTGCCTGTTACACCTGACATGGGACTACGCAGACCGGCACAGGGCTCAGTTTGCCCCAGCCCTTGCCCAGCAGCTCCCATGAAGTGCAAGGAGGATGCTGCTCCGACCTCCGGTGCACCAGGGAGGTGTAGGTGTAGTGCTGCTATGGGCAGCTCCAGGACCTCGCTGTGCTGATGCTCTATAAGCAAATGCTTTCTCCAGTCCTGCATTCCCCTGAGGCTGTGCAGGGCTGGGCACGGCCTTGCTGCAGCATCCTGTGCCCGAACTAGCAGCTTATTACCCCTTTCCATATTTCCTCGGCGCCGCCACAGCAGCACCTTCCAGCTGGGAAATAAGTACTGGTCCCAGGGCTCCCCAGCTCCTTCCTAAAAACAGCCCCTACGAGAGGGAGGCACACCAGGCTGGTGCAAAATGTAAAACAAGAGGTGCTCAGAAGCCTTTCTCACCCTCCAACCCAGAAGCCAGTGGCAGGGTTAGCCGCGTTCGTCACATAGCTGCCATCTCCTATGATCTGAGTGGCTTAAATACAAGGAGGGACTATTTTCCGTGTTGACCCTGCATCTATAATGTGCCCACGGTGCCTCACACAGCCGATGCTGGCTCAGCGGTGTCACACAGGGCATGGCAGCCCCGCGTACATGCGAGGGATTACTGTCATGTCAACACACGCACAGCCAACCTGTGACAGCCATTAGTAATGCGATCCACTAGCTGGTCAAAGCCTTCTGTAGCTATGGTAATGAACTAACATAATTCACAATTATAATGTCAAATTTAAACCTAGGGCTTGTGCAAAAAGATGAAAATATCTCTTTGCTCATGGGAACTCAGTATTATTTGCTTAGCTATATTGGAAGCTAAATGCTCTCACTAACATCAAGCAATCGCTCTGAGATTAAACATTTTTCTTCCATTTATGAACGTTTCACCCTTCTATAGTTTTATTAAAATGCTGGCTGCACTTTCAATTAAGTGAATCCCTTTTGCAATTGTAAGCACATTTCATATGAATAAATAATTTAATTTGCGGGGTGTTTTGGGCTCAAAACTACAACTGGCGACGTCAATGCAAAGATGCTTGAAGGGTGCAGAGCTGGCAGCTCCCTCGGTGCGTCCTTTGTGGCAGGGTGGTCTGGGCATTGCTGCTGGCGGGGCTGCCGGCCGCCGGCTCACCATGCTCAGAAAAAGCGGCCGCCAGCTTGACACCTGGCTGCTCGATCAGAAGGCAGGAGCCTCAAAGCAAAGCCCTTGAGGTCTTTACTGGATGCACACCTTTACGCATCTGGTCTGCTCCACCAGCTCTGCCAGCCGCCCTTCCAGCTGCGGAGCCCTGGGGTGGGAGGGAGGGTTGTCAGCACAGCCCGCAGCTCTCCTTCCTGCACACCTTCCTCCCCCTGCTTTGTCATCGGCCATCTATCACGGTAATAATACTTGACACCTTTCAGCTGAGGATCCCAAAGCCCTCTGCAAATATTAATTAATTATCAAAGCGGCACAGCTTGCGCTCTGTGAAACTCACAGCCATCATTTCACTGAATTTCTCATGAAAAAAATCTGTCTGTTTTCTGCCATTTCTTAACCTCCAAATGTTGCTTTCTTGGCACTTCCCGTAAAGCACATGTTCACGTTTTCAGCATGGAGCCCTGTTTCCCTGGATCCCTGCCCGTGCTCCCCAGGTCCCCGTGCTCGGATAAGCCACCGTGCTCCTGATGCCGGTGGGTGGCTGCGAGCTCCAGCCCCTGCCCAGGGCACCCCAACCTTCCCCAGCAGCCATGGGAGCAAACCCTGCTCCCCCTTGCCGGCACCCCTTCTCGGCAGCAGGAGCCCTGGGTCACCAGAGGGGCTGTTGGTCTGTCCTGCACCCTGCTTTTTGTACAGCATTGTGCATGCAAGTTCCCAGTGAAATCCCACTTTTACTGGGAAACTTTGGCAAAGCAGAATGGTTTTATCTTGTAGGGTGGTAGCTGACAAAGGCTATGCTGTTGGAAAGTAATTAAAATGGACAGATACCAAACTCCATTGATGTTTGTCTTAAAAAAAACCTAAGACTTTGAGCTAATTTTAATATATCAGCAAAAAATGGTGGAAGTATGATTGTCTCCTCTCACAGCCCCACAATTATAGCCATCTCCAAGGGCCCGTTTCCCAAGGCACAGTCGTTGTGCCTTAGCCCCTCCAACCAGCAAATGAAAATACTAATATTCATTTTGAAAAGCATTTTCAGCATCAACAGTTTGCTCCAGATTTGGATTTTGCAGTTGTTCCTGTAAGTGATGTTTGGGTGGGTTGAATTTGTGTTGCCAATGCTGCAGTTCTGCAATAGGAATGCAAATGAACCTCAGACTAGTGATTTTCTTCTGCTGTTGGGTTTTTTTCCCCCCTTCAGAAACTTCTCTCTATCCCAGGTCCCCTAATGCCAGCACGTTACTCTGGAAAGGTTCCTTTTGTAGAAACTTTTCTCCCCAGCTGGTCTGCAATGTGCTGCACAATCACAAGGACCTTTTACTGTAATTAAGCTCTCGCTGTTCTTTCAGGACTTCAATTCAAAGAAATTCATCACTTCCAACTCAGATGAGCAGCTTGACTGCAAGTCATGGAAAAACAACACTTTTCCCCAAGAGCCATGGCCAATGTGTTGAGGTTAGTGTCCCCCAGCCCCCAAGGGCAGCCCTGGTGGGACCCCAGGTGCTGTGCTGCCCTCCTGCCCCGCCACCAGCCCCGACTGCCCGCACCGCTCTGCTGCGTCGGCCCCAGGGCCCCGGGTTGGGATATGGCAGGCAGCAAGAGGTGCCTCCCCCAAGCAAGGTGCTCAGCATCCCTCACCTCCTCCCGGCCGGTGGTCCCGGTGGTGTCCCTGCTCCCTGCTCCCTCTCCATCACCTGGGCGAGTGGAGGAGGGACCATCTCCTGCTCTCAGTTCTCACACGATATAAATTTTTTAGCGCAATAGAAATTATTAGAAATTATCACTAGCTGTCCAGCAAAATGTAATTGTATTGGGTTCATTTTGCAGCAATTTTGCTTAACAAGCAAGGATGGACATCAGTGGATGTATGGTAAAAATTATCGCTCTGGATACAGGTGGCAAAGTCCTGCATGGGACTACACCCCAAAAAAAGAAAACAAAAATTAATTATAACAATTATAGTAGTTTAGGCAAAAGTCCCTTTAGTGAGAACTGGAAAATAGAATGAGGGTAATTATACTGATTTTTCCTAATGCATCAGTCATTTGATGACACATCAAACTCCTCTACAATACATATATATTCAATATATATAATGTATATGATGCACATTCTGGACCTTTTGAGCTGAGACAGAGCCCAGGAGCCACACAGAGAGACACAAGTGTCCAGAGTGGAGACAGCCCTGCCCCTGCTGATGCATCAGAGCCTCCTGGGCAGAGCCCATGGAGCAGGGGTCGCTGAAATGCACCTTTGGCTCTTAGTTTGTGCTAAGCAGTCCTGTCACAGCCTCTGCTAATTTGCTATTCAGATCTCAGCTTTAAACCCAGGAGCAGAGGCTGCGCAGCAGATGGAGGGGCTGTGGGGACGAGTGCCAGCCTAAGCCGAGCCCAGCAGAGCCTCAGCCCAAAGACATCGGCTCTTCCTCCAGCTCCTTGTCCAGACTTTAGGGAATCGCCCCGCTGCCAGCAAGCATGAAGTGATGGCACACGTGTGCAAGGTGTAGTTAAATATTCACCAGATTAGCCAGGGTGCTCTGAACTCCGCTGGGGTTGCTGGGAGCCTCGCTGGAGCACGGCATGCAACTGTCACCAGTGCGGCAGGAAGGTGCGGGCTGGCTCGCGCTGATGTAGGAAACCTAGTGGGACTTCAACAGGGATAAAATTCAGCCTGATGAAACAACCCCCCAGCTCTGACAGATGGCCTTGAATCTGCAGTCACTCAGCCCTGAGCTGGGGAGAAAGGCATCAGTGGGGAGCCAAGCAGGGAGCACAAATCCTGCCACCGTCCTGGCAGCCTTCCTCCCTGCCGGTCCCCACACCGGGACAGGTGCTGGGAGGACACTCCAGCCAGGGGTAGGGGATGGCATTGCTGGTCCCTGCTCTCCATCCACGCAAGGAGGAGGGAAGTTGGCCAAAACTGCACCGCTTTGGCAAGTCTGGGCTAATTTCGTTTCCCATCCAGCTCTGCTTGCTGACAAAGACGTGTCTCACCTCTGCAGAGTGAATTCCCTGGCCCAAGCTCATTTGAAGGTTACCAGTAAATCGCGTAGTGAGATGGCCTTGGCTGCTGTCAGAGCTGCCGGGGCGTGAGACCAGCCACAATGGCAAATGTTGAGGAGAGCAAGAGGAGGCTTCCACACCTGCTGAACCACCCACAGGAAGAATAATTTCAATTATACCTCCCTCTCGGAAGGGACATATTTAAGTGACAGAGAGGATCCATGCATGGCAGCAAGTGGGTATTAACTCCCTACATCCAATAGGCGTGAAATTGAATCCCGTCACACACAGGGCGTTCCTGCCCTGACTTCTCTGAGAGCATTGGAGGGGACCACAGAGCATCTCCCCAACACCCAGCTCCTGCAAAGGCATCATGGTTCAGGGGGGAAGATGGGGAGCCCAGGGGTTCCAGCCCCGGTACCCCCCCACAGCAGGGACCGTGCATTGCCTGGCCTGGTGGCGTGCGTGGGGCAGCACACAGCGCACCCGGCTTGCCCACTCCCACGTTCGACAACATCAGTTACGGATGTGACGCACCAAAGAGAGTGTCTGCCGGCAGAACAGCCAGGTTCAGGCTCCATGAACGCTGCAGTCAGTGGCAGGACGGCTTTGGACACTCTCAATCCTGCATGATGAGCATCTTGCAAATGAAGGAGCTCTTTAGAGATCGTTTCTCTGATGAAGGCTCTCCCAACGCACATCCATTGGAAGAAAAGAGCATGCTTTAATTATGCTAATTAGAAACTTGGCAGCCTTGGTTGTTTGGTGCTTCTCTGAATTGGAGACACTTCCCCTTCCCAGTGTCTGCCTTCTTTGGAGAGTGACGGGGGACAGGCTCATGGGTGCAGGGGTGCTGAGGGGTTACCCTCACAGCGCTGGCCTGATCCAGGCTCTGAGTAGCACTCAGGCAAAGGACGCCCACCATCTGCAGGGGTCTGGGCTGGCAGCACCCTCCCTTCCCTGATAGCGACATGGACGTCCCCAGGGGGATGCCCTCTGCAAGGCACAGAGCACACAGCAGCCCTGAGCTGGGCTGGCAATGTTTGCATCTCATCAGCAAAACTCACCCCATAGGCACAGCATCCTTCCCAAAGCTGCACTTCCCTGCCTGCAGGTGCCATCCCTCACAGCAGCAAACAGCAAAGCTCTTGTGCTGAAAGTGGATAAATGTGGCTAAAATACAGGGGCAAAGAGAATAACTCTTGTCCTCCTGCTCCAGGCTATAAACTGCCGTGGTCCTAAACTTGACTGTCCTGGCCATCGGTTACTTGTCTCCTATGCATTTGGGAGCGGGCAGGGAACAGGCATTTTCACAGCCCACACTGCACACACGCAGTATTTATTGCCAACCAGCACTGACGGATGGCTCGTTCTCACTGCCCATGAGCATTGCTCTCCTCCTGCTCCGGCTGCTTCAAGGGCAAACAATTCTCTGGACTCAGCCTGAAAAGCTCCAGTCCAAGCACCATTTTTCCCTGGTTTGTTGTTAAAGGATGTGCAAAGCCATTTCAAGTGACAGACCAATTTCCTTTGTGTCCTGCAAAGCAAAAGGAAAAAAAAGAAGTCAGTGTATTACACACAAATCTGCTTTTCTTTTGCAAGTTTAAATAGTAACAGCTTAGTGTTCAGCAAACCCACCGCTGTAGTAATTCCAAATCAAAGGCTCAGTGTCAAAGGAATAATTTTGCTACAGCCACCACATAATGAGCGATTTATGTAGTGTTTTGAGATTAGATTAAAAATGAACCACAAACTGACACCTCGTCCAGCCAGCGTTTGTAGGTCAGATTTCAGAGGCCGAAGGTGGTGACAATGCTAAGCAGGGCTGGACTCCTGGCACGGAGGTGTCAGTGTCCCTCCCCACCAGTGCCACCGGCTGGCTCTGCGCTGGGCGAGCCAGGGTCCCCTTACCTGCAGACCCCACACCCTTGTGGGTGCTGGTACGTCCCCTGAGCACCATGTGCTGCAGGGAAGGAGCAGAGAGGCGACCGAGCTGCGACGCTGCGGGAGGAAGCCAAGTGCTTGTCCATCTGCCTTCACCCCCCGCCCCGTGTCCTGCTCACTATCCTACAGCCCTGTACCCCATGTTTCCCATCCCTCCCACAGCACGGACCCACTCTGCCACCCCTCCTGCCTGTGCCACAGGAGCTGCCTGACAAGGGCCGCGGGATCCCGGTGTTCACACCGCATCAGTGCTGAAATTTAATCAGATTATATTAGCTTGCCCAACTCATTTGGACAATTAACTCAATCAGTCCTACCAACAGCGCACACATATAGAAATTCCTCGCAGTGAGCAGCTCCATGGCTGTTCTCCCCAACCCTGTGTGCTGGCCCCCGTGTACCACGTCCCCCCCACTGCACCCCCTGAACTGGTCACCCCCACATCCTCCGTGGCCTCGGCCAGGGGTCCCCAGCCTTCACCCCCACCTGCAAGCATCCAGCGCTGCCGGGGGGCTGCAGGCAGCCTCCGGCTCACAGCCTGGCAGCAGGCAGGCAGTGTTTGCTCGCCGTTGCACTGCATCTTTTTACCAGCTGCTTTATTTCTCTGGAGGCTCCAAGAGCATCGCCTGACTCCGGAGCTGCTGGTCCCAGTTTCATTTACGAAGCAATTGCCGGTGGAGGCAGCACTTGGGATCAGACTCAATATGCCATCAGTGCTGGATGTAATTGCACACAAGAAGCTTGTTAGAGCTGCAGCAGCGTCCAGGTGATCCCGGGGGTTCCTTCCTCATCACGTGTCTGAAGCTGGGTCTCGCTGACGGCCTCCAGGACAGCCAGCACCAATCCTGCTCCCGTCAGCTTTGCACACCAAGGCAGGACACAGGCAGAACCTCCTGCCCAAGCAGACAACTTCCCTTTGCGGCCCTTCCTGTGATGCTTCCCCCAAGGGCAGTGGTTTGGGGGGGCGGGGGGGGGCGAGGACAGGTTCAGAATCACTCAGGTCAAGTTCATTGGGAAAAAGTGCCCATTCCTGCCCAGCTTGGCCAGTGCTGCTTTGTAGAGATTTTTCCCTGAACTGTTTGTTCAAATATATTATTAAAAAATTCCAGACAAGTTGGAAGGGCAGCCCATGAAGACATCTTTTCCAAACGACACAATCTGTGATTTTTCTTTTTTCATCTAAAAGCACAGAAGGGAGTACAGGATTTCTGTAAACTGTTTTTTTTCTCTGAGTTGCATGCTTTATGCAGAGAGAACTGAGGAGAAGATGCCTTTCACTTAATTTGTGAAATTGCAGGGACTGCAATGACGGCACAGTGCAGTTTTTTCAAGGGAAAAAAAAAAGATTTAAAAAAACATATGCATGCTTACTGGGGTTGCACAGAGCTCTGAGGGAGCTGAACGTGCTCACAGAAACCGCTGCTAACAGCCGGCTCTGCAGGGACCCTGAGAATGCGCTGCAGTGGCGAAAGCTGGTCCCTCGCTTCCCGAAGCGAAGTGCGTGTCTGTATAAACATCAGAAATAAACCATAAACCACAAGCAGAAAAAGAAGGAAAACATAGGCCCACTGTTAAATGGAAAAGGAGAATCAATCACCAATGATGCAGATAAGGCAGAGGTCCTCAACACCTTCTGCACCTCGGTCTTTACCAGCACTGTAGGGTCCCAGGCTTTGGGAACAAAATTGCCAATTAAACCAAACACCGACTCACCATCGGTGAAGGAAGAGTTGGTGTATGAACTACTGCAGGAGCTTGACCCCCACAAATCAATGGGCCCTGATGCCATCCACCCAAGGGTGTTGAGAGAGCTGGCTGACATCATCACAAGGCCACTCTCCATAATCTTTGAGAAGTCATGGAGAACAGGGGATGTCCCAGAGGACTGGAGGAAGGCAAATGTTACCCCTATCTACAAGAAGGGCTCGAGGGAGGATCCGGGTAACTATAGGCCCATCAGCCCTACTTCAGTCCCTGGGAAAGTTATGGAACAAGTCCTCCTGGGGGCCATCACAAGTCAATTGAAGCACGTGATTGGGAAAAGCCAACATGGCTTTGCTAAAGGCAGATCGTGCTTGACAAACCTGGTGGCCTTCTATGACAAAGTGACTTGCCTGGTTGGCATGGAGCGGGCGGTGGACATTATCTACTTGGACTTCTCCAAGGCCTTTGATACGGTCCCCCACAGCCTCCTCCTGGAGAAATTGATGTTATGGCCTAGACAAGTGGTCTGTGCAGTGGGTGGGGAACTGGCTGACAGGCTGCACCCAAAGGGTGGTG
>VZTV01109820.1:0-21106 GCA_013400875.1 Anhinga rufa
GTTGAGAGAGCTGGGACTGTTTGTCCTGGTCAAGAAAAGGCTCAGGGATCTTACCAATGTATGTAAATACCTGAAGGGAGGGTGCGAAGAGGATGGAGCCAGGCTCTTTTCAGTGGTGCCCAGTGACGGGACAAAAAGCAAAGGGCACACACTGAAACATAGGAGGCTCCATCTGAACATCAGAAACCCTTATTTACTATGAGGGTGATCAAGCCCTGGAGCAGGTTGCCCAGAGAGGTTGTGGAGTCTCCCTCCTTTGAGGTATTTGTAAGATGACTGGGCATAGACCTAGGCAGCCTGCTCCAGGTTACCTTGCTTGAGCAGGGTGGTTGGACCACATGACCTCCAGAGGTCCCTTCCAAATGCAACCATTCTGTGATCGGATGATGTTTGTTGGCTAAGCCGGTCAGCTGCAAGAAAGCTTCTCCAGAATGTTACACAAATACAGTTAATTAAACTTGAGTGAAATAGTTTTTATGTTCTAGGTTTCAAAGATAGACTGGAAAATCGGAGCTCTCTGAAGCTTTTGTTCTACTGCTTGTTCTGTATTTGTTGTGATACACAGTCATGTAATTAGGCAGTGCTAATTGTACAAAGACTTCTTTTTAATTCAGCCCANCAAATAAGCTAGAGGTTGTGAAGTGACTGAAGCTGCTAGCTGTATCATGTTTGCTTCTTGTGCAGTTTAAATGACATGGAATAGCAAGGAGACATCTTACTACTTCGTGATAAATTTTCAAAACAGCAAAATTTGAGTTCTGTTCCTGCTTGTTCGGGCTTTCTGGTAAAAATGAAAAAATGGAGAAAGACACTTAAGCAGAAGTTGTTGTAAAAAGGGCATCCAGGGAGCATAGTGGCCACAGTTAAAGATCACTTGCTACACCTGACATCTGCAGAATGAGTCGCTGTTATATTTGGATGCTTTACACAAGTGAGAAACGAGGTTCTGGCTGGGAGGCTGGGCATGTTCTGACTTGAGTTCTTTTGCCAATGAACTTACTGTGGCCCTCAGCAAAACTTCCATTGTATCCTCTCTTAAAATGTGACTTCCAATGTGTTGCCTCTTGGAAGGTAGGAAGATAATTTATTTAATATTAGTGAAGGCAA
Organism: Anhinga rufa; assembly: GCA_013400875.1. Lineage (NCBI taxonomy): Eukaryota > Metazoa > Chordata > Aves > Suliformes > Anhingidae > Anhinga > Anhinga rufa. The sequence continues at coordinate 1,108 of VZTV01109820.1, forward strand.
TTTTGGAAATATTTTTAGAAATGTGCCAAGAGAAGTGATTAAAGTGTATTTTCATCATGGTCTCTGATGCTTAAGGGGCTGCTAATAATGTTGAAAAGTAACAGGTTATTTTATAAGCAGCAAAACTAATGGCTTCCTATGGATTTTTGACCTAAATCCCCTTATACCACCTTCTGTTCCTCATTCATACATTGCTGTGAATGCCCTCTTAGCTTCCTATTTGACTGCATGAATTGCAATGTGTTCTGTGCCTGGTTTAGAGCTACCTGAATGTTAAATCCTGCCCCTCTGAATGAATAAAGGATTGGATTATAACTGCCTTCATCTCAGCTGGGGTACTAATTTTTGTCTGCCTATCTTATCTAGCCACAGATATTTTTTCTCTGCCCCCCACCCCCAAAAGTAGAGGTCTCAGGTATCTGGTTCCTCCAACTCTGTAAAATCAGGTTTGAAATGAGAGAGTGGATTCAAAGGCTACTGCAACTGTATGTGGCAAATGACAGATGTACAGGCAGCAAGATTGCATAAGCCTTATTCTCTAAGAAATAAGGTTAAAAATAGTGAGTGTCCTTTTACCTGAGTTCTATTTTGTGTGCTTATTGAGAAGACAGCTGTGCAGAAATAGTCATGTAGGGGTCTTTATGCTGCATAACTCCTCTTTTCAGAGTTACTATTCATACAGCTTCCACTGCTAATCTCATTTATGTTTTTTTAATTGCAGTGTTTCTGGTCTAGCCAAATAGGCTGCCTTCTGTGACTGGGGGACTTTTTTCAGCATCTAAAACCAGTTTAGAACAATTTCATGATTGCTGACACTTTACACTCTGTTTTCTTGGACTTCTAGTTGGTTAGGACATCAGGTTTTAGTAATACATGCCTACTATGTTAAGAGTTTTGCACTGTATTTTGTAGCTCACTGCTCCTGACTGTGCTTCATTTTTATTGGGATCAATAAGTATTATGACCTATCTCCTTCAGTGTTTAAGATAACACTTGCTGCAGTGTGTGTTTGTATAAAATATAAGTGTGTATACATAAAAATGTGTTTGTATCTATAAATATGTATACACGCACAGCATTCATTAAGTGGTTTTGTTTGCGTGCTATTTGGATTCTCTATGTTCTGGATTCTCAAATGTAATTCAGCTTGTTGAGAACAGCTAAGTTGGCTTTAAATTAGCTTCACTGCACCTTTTTAATGTGTATCTCATTTTTACTGAATGAGTGAAATCTGTGTAAAGTAAGGATGGACTTGTTTTGCTCAAGCCTGTTAGTAAACTAATTTTCAATGGATATATTAGAATGAAAATTGTGCAGTTAACACTTAGGCCAGTACAGGCAAGTTAGGAGTGGCCCTGCACAAAGTTGTGTCCCAGCATGTTGGGATGATTGTATAAAGAGCTTATTTTACATCTGTGAATCTTTAATTTATGCCTGTGAGAAACTTTGTAACTTCGTGTATTAATTTTGCTCGGACAGAAAGATGAAAATAAAGCTCCTAGTGTGGGTAGCGCAGTATTTCAGCTGCGCATCCTGAACAGGGTGCTTTGGTTGGTAACTTAAAATGCTAATAGTGAGGAACGCAAGTTTGTGTGTTTGAAGGTATTTTGAAAAATGAATTGGTTTATTCAAGTTGTAGCAATTAGTTTTCCACTGCTTTTACATTATTGGAAGCATGTTAAAAACTCAAAAAGGTCTTCATTATTAAAAATCTCTTTTCCAGTCCATTGTGGGAAGAACCTGTCTTTCAACAATAAACTAGCACATCTGCAGTATTTAAAATTCATAAATGCAAAATAAAATAAAGAAAACAAGGAAATATTTTATTTCCCTGATATAATCAGCCAAACAAAAATGAACAAAACACCAGGTAAATTACTTATCTTCAGAACTGGGTAAATCAAAAGGCTCCATGATATCTGGTTGACCTTGCTGCTATATTTTTAATTTTGTATTTTATGTGCCATTTATTCCTGTTCTACAGAAATATTGGTAGCAAAAATCATGAATTACGGCTACATGGAAGAAAGCTCTATATTAAATTATACAAGATCTATTATACAAGTGACAATGTGTGTTTTTGCAGCTATGGAGACTTTGATTGGAAAGCAAGAACATCCCCTTAGAGTAAAAAATTCTGATTGTTAGTTGTCTTTGCATAAGTTCTGATGGTGTCCCTTCTGTGTTTCCCAGAGCAACTCCACAGAATATATGACAGTGTGTTCTTTAACACAGTTTTCTTGATGTTACATCTCAAAATTATTGATATTAATGATGTCATCGATACACAATGTGAGCTACTTGTAGTTGATGAGTAACCTTTTGTGTTGTGTTCCATTAAGACACAGACCATCTGCATACAATACTGTAATACCTGAATCTTGCAAGTTTTCTTGGACTTAGTTTGCTCTGAGATTCGGGTTCTTGATTCCTATTTTCAGCTTTGTTACCAGAGGACTAGAAGGTGGCTGACAAAACATCAGTTTTTGAAAGGGATTCAAGGGGAGATCAAAGAACAGCAGACCCCTATGCCTGATGAATGAACTGTTCAGATTAACAGAAACCAGAACAGGGAATAGAATTGTTGAGCACACAGATACCTAAGATCTCCCAGGATTATTTTTAATGATGTCATGATGCACAAAGCTGTAGAAGATCCCTGAAAGAGTCAACAAGCATGTGAACAAGGGAGTTACGGTCATACACACCATTTTTCAAAAAGTGTTTGGCAAGATTCATTGCTAACAGCTGTTGAAGTAAGCAGCCATGGGATGGAGGATGGTGTCTCTGTTTGCCTGGAGAAATTGGTTGGAGGGCAGGATATTGAGAGTGCAAATAAATGGTGCTGGAGGCCATACAGGATGTGTGCTGGGGATCCATGCTCTAAATTATACAAGTAAATTATTCAGCATTGGAAAATGGATGAATAATAGTATGATCAACTTTGCTGCCAAGATGGAGATTTGGAGTAGAAAACTGATGCCAGACTGAATATTTGTGGAAAAATCTTATGGGACTGAGTGATTATCTCCCTTTTATTTCTCAGCTAAATGTAAGATGATGCGTATCGGGGCTGGAGGGGGAGAAATTCCAACTTCATGCTGAATATGAAAGGTGTGAGGTGACTTACTACCACTTGAGAATGAGAGCTTGTGTTTATCATAGTTCCATAGAAATGTCACTGTAGTGCTCAACTGCAGACAAAAAGCAAATATTCTGTATTTTAGGAAAGGAGAACAAAACAGGCAAGGTTCTTACGGTAGTGTATAGAGCTAAGGTGCCTCTGCATCTTGCACACTTCATGTAGTTCTACTCTCTCAGCTTCAAAAAGGATACAGTAAAACTGGCAAAGGTGCAAGGATAAGCTGATGAGGACGATTAGATTGATGCCTGAAAAGGCAAGACTGGAAGAAGGCAAAACTGGAAGAAAGAAACTGCGTTCTACTGGCTGATGTGCAGTCCTGGTTGTTTGCAGAGATGATCTGGGAAGTTCTAGTTTTCTGAACACTGCAGGACCAGTCAAACCTGTGACTACCAGTTTCTCTTGAAACCATGAGGACACACAAGGTCAAAAATAGTGATTCACCATCTTGGAAAAAAAAAGGCATTTGGCTTTCTTGTACAGATTTGAGCAGTTGGTTCACTGCTGTAAGCCCTCCAAGTTTAGGCCCTCTACACATACTGTACCAGTTTTCACCAGTCTGAAGTATTTTTCCATTAGTTCCAATGGACATCTTGGACTTGAAGTATTTAATGCCAACAAAAAGGACAAACTTCCCATTCTGCATACATTTGACAAACAGTTTTGTTTTAGTAACGGATTTGTTATCAGAGTCATCAGTAAAAGAAGAAAACACAGCTTTCTGTGTGCGCTAGGAGTGTAGGCTTTGCCGATATGACGCCCATCTACAAGAAGGGCCGGAAGGAGGATCCGGGGAACTACAGGCCTGTCAGCCTGACCTCGGTACCAGGGAAGATGATGGAGCGGTTCATCTTGAATGAGCTTACCAGGCATGTGCAGGACAGCCAGGGGATCAGGCCCAGCCAACAGGGGTTCATCAAAGGCAGGTCCTGCCTGACCAACCTTTATCTCACTCTGTGACTGGGTGACCCACCTAATGGATGAGGGAAAGGCTGTGGATGTTACCTACCTGAATTTAGCAAAGCCTTTGACACTGTCTCCCACAGCATCCTCCTAGAGAAGCTGGCGGCTCATGGCTTAGACAGGTATACTCTTCGCTGGGTGAAAAACCTGGCTGGATGGCTGAGCCCAGAGGGTTGTGGTGAAAAGAGCTAAATCCAGTTGGCGGCCGGTCATGAGCGGTGCGTTCCCCAGGGCTCAGTTTTGTGGCTAGTCTTGTTTAATATCTTTATCAGTGATCTGGATGAGGGGACTGAGTGCGCCCTCAGTCAGTTTGCAGATGACACCAAATTGGGCNAGGGATGGTGCCCCTGTGCTGGGCACTGGGGAGGCCGCCCCGCGAATCCTGGGGTCAGGTTTGGGCCCCTCGGGACAAGAAGGACATGGAGGGGCTGGAGCGTGTCCAGAGAAGGGCAGCGGGGCTGGGGCAGGGTCTGGAGCACAGGTGTGCTGGGGGGCGGCTGAGGGAGCTGGGGGGGCTCAGCCTGGAGAAGAGGAGGCTGAGGGGAGCCCTCATCGCTCTCTGCAGCTGCCTGAGAGGAGGCTGTGGTGAGGGGGGTCGGTCTCTTCTCCCAAGTTACTAGTGATAGAACAAGAAGAAGTGGCCTCAGGTTGCATCAGGGGAGGTTTAGACGGGATATTAGGGAAAACTTCCTCACTGCAAGAGTGGTCAGGCATTGGAACAGGCTGCCCAGAGAGGTGGTGTAGTCGTCAGCCCTGGAAGCGTTCAAAAAACGTATAGACATGGTACTTTGGGACATGGTTTAGGAGGCATGGTGGTGTTGGGTTGACGGTTGGACTTGATGATTTTTGAGATCTTTTCCAGCGTTAATGATTCTATGATTCTGTTTCAAACAGAGTTTTTTCAGTGGTTGTCTTCAGAAATGTATGACAGAGGCATAGACTGATGCCTGATATAATTTCTTTTTAGGTAGAGATTTGTAGCTCCCGGAAGAATGAAATAATCTGTATGAGTTTTCTATGTTTCTTAAAAAGTCTGAGTTATCTATACAAGAAAAATATTTTTTAATTTCACCTCCATAAAGTACTATCTGCAAACTGTAGGAAAGTGGTTATTAATTTTTAATCTGACAATTGATCAGTAATCTTGTTTAGCATGTCCTTGGTTAATTTTAAAAAGGTATTTGAAGGTGGTTTATATAAATCTCTAAAAATCATACCGTTAACCAAGACAGGTTCCTTTGAAAACAAACTCTATTTGCTGTCTCTTACGCAATTTCTGATGAATAGCAAGAAGAGAATAGGTTTCTCATTTCTAGGGAAAACCAGTAAATATTGCAACTTGCCAGTAAATTGTTTCTCTTGCTTATTTCTCAGGACTCTTATTTTCTGTTTGCTTTGTGTCTGCCTTTTTTTTGAGGAGCGGAAAGGGGCTTTTGAAACAATCTGGTTTGATTTATTGTTTCTAACATGCTGCTGTAGTGTTAGAACTCCCTTACAAAAGTCTCTCTTCAATCACTGTAACCTCCTTTTACTGTTACAATTATGATTTTGTCAAAAGTCATCATTACTACTCTGTCTCTATAAAAAACTGATTTCCCAGTGACTATAGCGGATCAGATCCCATGAATGTGTTCTAAAGTCAGTAAAATCATCTAGATAACAGCGTACCTACAAAAAGCTTCATTTGAGACATGCCCTGCTTCTTGCCATTCTGGCTCTCTTGCCGCACAGTCTAATCTTTTTGTAGAATTATCAAGCTGTATGTGCAACAGCATCTTGCTGGCTGTTGTTTATTAGGGGATGTACCATATACATTTTCAAGGCTGGTATTCAATGGACCTATCCCCTATTAATGATTTTGCCTTCAAAAGCAAGATCAGTCACCTGGCATTAATAGTGTAAGTAAAAAGTCCATTACTAAAACCACTTGTTCTCTCATGGACAGATTTTAAGATCTTTGTGATATGCCATCAAGCTCCAAGCACTTACTTTGGCAAACTGCTATCAGATATGGAAATTTCAGCTATGGAAATCTACCACTCACCTTTTCCACAATTATTGATCCAGGCCTGGACCAGCTTATTGTTTTCACTCTACTTGAGCTTGACACCTCTGTCATGGGTTCTCTAAGGGATGGGGCTCATTTTTTGGTGTTTTTTTAAAGTGTTTTTACCTTCTTTCTGTTATTAATCCTGATGTGCCAGTCAGTGTCCGAAACTTACCTCTCCTCTAAAAGGTAAGCGTATTTTGTGGTGTTTTTTTGGTTGGTTGCGGGTTTTGTTGTTGTTGTTTTTTTTAATAAAAGTCTATCTATACTTGCAGCTCTTCTTCAGCGTTTCCAACTTTCACTACACAAATGCTATCTGGCATAGATCTGGCATTATCTCCGTAGAGATAATCTTGTTTTTCTGATCAGGAGTTCACATTGCTTGTACTTCCTGAGCCAAAGTTACGTCCTCTGTTAAATTTTTATCTGGCAGAGGCATCTATCTTCTCCTGTCTCTCAAAAGCTTCTGCGTGCATAACTACTCCCAATAGTATAGATTTTGTATCTATAGTATATCATGCTACCAGTTCTGGCAGTAACAAATCTCCATGTTGTTATAAGATCTCTTGGCATATCATCCTTACAAAACTCAATATTTTATACAAGAGCTGTGGGGTTTCTCACTTGCTTGTAGTATGCAGTTATCTGCTAACATGATATCATGAAGTCTGATCACTTTGTGGTAGAGGAGAGTAATGAAGTGTGTGCCAGAGTAATGTTCACTGTTCTTCTGGAGAAAATCGGTTGACTAGTTAGTGTAATCAAGTAAAAAGATTCTTGGTGAGTTATAACACCATATTCTTTGTACACTGTTTAGAGGAGACAGAGGAGTCAGGATAGACAAACATGTTTATGTTTATCAAAGTAGCTTAGTCACCTCAAAATATGATTTCCTATCTCGGAACCTTAGTTGATGCAGTAACTGTGTCTTAGTCTCTTTTGTTCGACAGGGTTTTTGGTCTCAGTAGTGTATTCTTAAGCTACTTCTGCATTAATTAATGAATCTGGTGAAATCGACTCCTTTGCAGTTTCTACCTTAATGAAGTTTTATCTTAGGATAAATTTTATCTTATAATTTATGGATATAGAAACATCTGCGTTGTGATGTATTCTGTTTTAGCCCTTTGATTTCCATTATTTTCTTGGGTTTCCTCAGAACTAAATAGTCTGTAACTAAAATCTGTATCTTCCCCCCACCCCAGAAGCAAATAGCAAATTGGGACAGCAAAATATTTCACAATTAACATTCTACCGTGAGGAAACAAGTTGTTCTTTTTCTGGACTTAGCTAGTTTTGATCTATATTGGTATTTGCCTATACTTTGAGATTTTTACAAAGCTAAAATGTCAGTGGTCATTTGATTCTCTGTCGTGAAATATTTGAGGTATCCATTTATGTGTAGATGTGGCGCCTGGGGACATGGTTTAGTGGTGGGCTTGGCAGTGTTAAGTTAACTGTTGGACTTAATGATCTTAAAGGTCCTTTCCAACCTAAATGATTCTGTGATTCTATATATTTGAATTCAAAGGTCTCAGAAGTCTAGTTTCCCTTATGTGGAAGCAGGTTGGTTAGATCTGCCATGTCATGGTCTGTCATGGTCACCTTATTGTTTAGACATCCATTTATTATCAAACTCATATGGAGCTCACTGGTCAGTAATTCTTTAGTTTCATCCTCTAGTGCCTTTAAAACTATAGGTCTGTATTTTCCCAAGTAGAGTTTTTAAGATTTAAAGGCGGGCTGGCAAGCTGTGAGTTAGAGCAGGACACTTCATGGAGGCCTTGACTGTCCCATTCTGATTGGAGAAAGCCTTAGGTAGTCCAGTCTGATCCCATAACTGATCCTGCTTGGAGCAGGAGGTTGAACTAGGGGCCTCCTAAGGTCCCTTCCCGCTTGAACTGTGCTGTGATTCTTGATTCTGTGATCTTAAGTTAATGAACAATTTTACATAAAAATTTGTAGGTTGGTTCTGGATAACGTTAGTAAGAGGTCTTAGAGGAACTTCTACACTGCCTGTGGTCAGGCTTTTGCTGCGTTTGTCATGCAGTAGTTTTCTTAACCTTCCAAGAGAGGATCACTTTACCCGAGTCATCTTGAGGTTCTAATAGCTATTAATCGGTCAATTTGATAAACACTGAGGAATTTGTGAATGTTAATGAAATGGCTTTTTCTCTCCTCTTCTAGTATAATATTTGCATCCTCTTTTTTTACATTACAGGTTCATGACACTAAAAGAAACTATACAGTATTATTGCCTAATCAGGTGTCAGAATCTTTTAGCGTAACTACCAAAAGCAACATGTGAGCTGACTTTGACAAGTTTTGTAGGAACGGGACCTCTGGCATCTTGAGAGGGACACCTGTGCCTAGGTTGATATCAGTTTAACACAGGAGTGCTTCCCAGCTCCTGTGAATGCTCCTGTGCGTATATACCTTTGCTACGATTCAGGTTTACTGTCTGGGCATGAGTTAACTGAGCCCTGGGAAATTTGGAGGGAGTTTACGTTCAAAGGAATTACAGCTGCCTAGGTTGGACAGGGATCTCTTGATGGTTGTAGGGACACAGGGACTTTGGTTTGCATGTCTTGGCAGGGAGTTTAGATGCAGTTTGAAAGATTTGGGATTACTGGATGCCGACTTCCACTAAATCCTGAACTCAGGAAGAGAAGAGAGCAGCTTTTACATGAGGTAGTGCTGGTAAGGCAACTGGCTGCACCTCACTTTTTAGCCAGCATCTGCTTGTTCCCTCCTGTTTTCTATGCATATGGTGACTCTCTGATTAAAATAAGAAAATTCAGTCTTGTAAATCATACTGGAAGCTTTACTTGCCCTGATAGAATCACTTTCTTAAAGAGTTAGTGTTGGTCTGTTAGTTACATTAGCATAGTTTCTCCTCTTAGAAAGCATTTCTCAAACTTGTGGAGATCATGATTTAAGTCCTAAACATTTTCTTGGAGTTTTTGTTTATATTAATGCTATTTTAATACCCTTTTAAAGATGCAATAAAAAAATTAAAAGTGGATACAGCCGCATGGCTGTTATTTTAGAACAGGTTTGTTCTTGTGTGGGGGACAGTGTCTTTTTAGAATCTGTTACTTGCTTTGATCTGTTTAGGTAACTAATAATATTTGATTTTAAAGTGCATTTACTTTGCAATTTGGTCACTGTTGAATATCTGCTGTATGCAAACGAGCAAGGAATTTAAGAAGTTTTAGCAAATCCATAAAAGCAGTGCTTAGTGGCTGATGTGCACAACTAATACTTGTGGGTCAGCAAGACCTTTTGTTTTTTGATGTAGTTTGCTACAGTATTTGAGAATGTTTTGTGGAGCAAATATTAATAATTTTATACTGCTTTGTTCATTATACTTTCTAAAGAGCAAAGCTTTTGGCATTTCTTCTGGTAGAGGCTGTAAGACAGTATATCTTTGTCAAGTAGGTGTTGCTAATAAATTTATTATGCCTTTTGCAAAATTGTTTAGTCATACTTGGATGCACCAGTGTAAATAAATCCCTTTTATGCTTCAGATATTGGTAGATTTTTTCCTTTTGGTTAGTGTCCTAGATGTTAGCCAGTATTTTTCAGCAGTACCTTATGCTTAAATTCATTCCTTATGCTTAAATTCTTAAATGTCTTTGCATATATTTAAGGAAAAGAAAGAAAGAACAAGAAAACATCCTTATGCGGAGCAGTAGGCTCTATAGCTCAAGTCAAATATACTTCAAGTTGTTTCCAAATTTATTCATGCTGTATAATCTGATTTCTGTAACAGATAGAAATAGTGGCAAGTAAGCTATGGTGACTGTGAAAGATGAAGTCTCAAATAAGGAGTAAAATATTGTAGTCATACAAAGTAGTTTTATAATGTAATCAAATTCTTTTTTTTCCCATCTCTTAGATGATGAAGCATGCCTGGGACAATTATAGGCAATATGGATGGGGACACAATGAGCTCAAACCAATTGCCCGGAAAGGACATTCCACCAACATATTTGGTAGGCTATATTTTCTCGTTTGGTTGTTTGTGGTTGTTTTTTGGTTTTGTTTTTATTTTGGTTTTTTTTTTTTATATTTCTGTCTATGCTATCATCCTTGTAAGTCCACCCAAACTTCCTAGCAAATTCTGTTTTAATATAAATCTTTTGAAGTGTGGATGACAGAAGTGCATTGATTATTTCAAGGGTATTTCAGTGAATTACTTTACTAAACTATCTTTTTGGGAGTAATTTGTTGTTGTTGCAAAAGCTAAGCTGCGTCTGTGTGCACTGTGACTTTGTGTACGCATATATATAGATAAAAAAATTATAATGCATTGATGATATTTTGGGATGCAATGAATATAAATTTGTTTTTTAAAAACCAACCTCATCTTGTCTAGATCTTTGTGTTTAATTCCATGAGAATGTGATGCAAGACAAAATGCATGTGCAAGATGCCGAAAAACTGCTAGTACCAAGATGAAATTTAAAGTAGCTTCTAAACCAAACCTGGGTAAGGTGAAAGTGATGTTGTTACTTGATGTGTGACTTGTGGATCCTGAACCTGTAGACTGGAATGAAAGAAAAAAAACAACATTCAAAATACAGGAGTTTGAGGGTAGGGTCAGGTTTTGAAGAAATTCAAGGGATGGAGTGAGAATATTTGAGCGATGAGGAGGGTAAAGGTCAAGAAATCGAGTAGCCTTGTGTTGCGTACATGTGATCGGAGTAGATGGCTTTTTTCCTTAACATAGTTGTGATTTGCAGCAGTACTGCTTTTTTTGGTATAAATGTACTGGGATGGAATAAGTAGAATAGTGATCGGAAGGTGACAAGCATTTTACTGATACTCGAACCAGGAAAGAACCCCTTTTTTGTCCCTAGCTCTGTAGGATTGATGGTTCAAAAAGACTGGTTGTAACTGTTGAGGACCTAGCCATGGAGGGTTCTCTGGGTTCATCCTCTGGTACAGCAAAATCTGTAACCTTGATGTTGGTGATTGAGTTTGAGCCTGCATTGGTCCAGAATGCACAGCACCTAAGATGATTGAGCCATGAATTTCGTGCACTTATTTTGAAACGCTCACAGGAGAGCTGCTCTAGAGTTTTTTTTTTAATTCTGTTCAGGGTTTTATGTTGTGCTCGTCAGATCTGTGGTATCTCAGGAAGGTACAAATTTATTGTAACATTTTTTTACATCATGAACGAGTGTGAATACACTGTGTATACCTTAAGTATGTTAGTATTAGTAACAGTAATTAGTATTAGTATATAGTTCACTTGAAATAAAGATTTTATTGGCTTTTATTGTAAGGCAGTTGGCTAATGACTTTGAGGTTGGTTCTCATTGTAATTGGTGTTTATTTTTATTTATCTTGCTTTAAACAGATTAGGATTGTGTAAGTGTCTTGTTTTCTGTGTTTAGTGCCTGAACCCGGAATAAATTATTTAGACTTAAATAAAAATCTGGTTAGCTTTTTGTTTTCATCCATAGGGAAAAAGTAAATTCCCAGAGGAAACTCATTCCAAAAGAATGGTCAAAGGACTTGTTTCCAAAGTATTGTAATGCTTAAAGGGACTTTTAATTATTTTTGCTCTGTCCCTTCCCCCATCTACTTAAATTTTATCTTGAAACTTTTCTTACCAAATAAACAAGAGATTTTTTTTTTAATATCCAAACAGTTTTTCATCAAATTTATTTGCATGAGGAACTTCAACCTTAAATAGGTGCTGGACATGGAAAAGAGAGGAGAACTTTAAGTAGGCACACTGCTCCTTTCCCTTGCTCCCAGCAGTGGAAGGAGACCCTGAGTTACATTTTCTGCAATAATAAAAAACAAACAAAACCAAAAAAACTGCCAACAAATAAACCCCCTCCCCCCAAACCTGTAGTGCATAGAAGCCTATTTAAATCCATAGGAGAATAATTTTAACTTCTGTACAAGCCCTGTCTGGAATAAGGACTGTTCATTTTTATTGCAAGCAAACCCCTTGGAGCCTGATGTTGATGGCTTTTGATCATGCACTGGAACCTGGTTTCTTACACTTCAGTATGGTGTGAAGCCTGATACTTGTTTCACTTTATATTCATAGAATCATTTAGGTTGGAAAAGACCCTTAAAATCAAGTCCAACCATTAACCCAGCACTGCCAAGTCCACCATTAAACCATGTCCCTCAGGGCCACGTCTGCATGTCTTTTAAATGCCTCCAGGGATGGTGACTCAACCGCTTCCCTGGGCAGCCTGTTCCAGAGCTTGACAACCCTTTTGGTGACGAAATTTTTCCTAGTATCCAATCTAAACCTCCCCTGGTGCAGCTTGAGGCCATTTCATCCTTTATATTCCTTTATAAAGGAAATGACTGGGTCAGGTGGAGATATCTGGGGGGCAGGGGGAAGATGGGCAAGTTAGCATGCCCAGGAGAAGAAAGCATCTGGACTGGATGAGGAGTTTGAAGAGTGAAATGGAAGAGTCTAAGACGCAGCCAGCACTGAGCATAGTGCAAGGAGAAGAGTGTGAGGCTGAAGGGAAGACCAGAGCAAAAGGCTTCTGCCATGACAGACAGAAGGACGTTTCTTAGGTTCTTGGAGAGTATTGTGTAGTATTCTTAGATAATTTCTCTTTGCTACCTTGTACATTGTCACTGCTTTCATTTCTACCAGAAAAATATACTCTGAAGCTTCCTGTGATTTATTTGTATGTTATCTCTAATTCATTACTTTCCTTTATACTTTTTCCAGCTGATCGAAGTTGGGTCTGACAGTAAATCTTTGTGAAAATGTTCACCTGTATGATCACATAGTCTTTACTGTTGACTTTACATGCGGTTCTGTTGCTTAATTTGCCACTATAATTTTAGACCAGTGCTGGTTTGTAACCCAGACTCTCTGAACTGAGGTTTTTTCTTTATATGGCAGGAAAATGTTTTTCTAATGTTTGTTTTTAATGTGACTGACACAATATTTTGAATTACAGTTTTACTCTAGTCTTTTATTTTCTTTCCATTCCTCCTCTGCTTACTTCTAACATGTCTCTTAATGAGTCTGGAGGACTTCTACTTTTTTCTCCTTGGAATGCTTATTCTTTGGAGTTTTGGCATTGCTGTGTGAAAGAAATTGCAGGCTTCCTGCACATTCCAATTTCTGATCCTCTAATTCCAGCTAACTCTAGCAGCCAATTCCCTAAGTGTTTGTCCTTTTAAAATCCAGATGTTATTTTGTGCTGTTTCAGTTCTAGCCCTATCATGTTGTTATTGGTCTGTTCAAGGGTATTTAATATGAAAAACTCTTCTGAAATATATAGTCTTCAGTACATACCCAGTCTAAAATAGAATCAGCTATTGTTGATTTGGCGGGTGGTTGATGGGAAAGGCTGGAAAAAAACCCTGGTCCTTGTACCGAGGACTGTCTAGGCTGTATTGTTATTACTAGTACTTTACGAATCTCTATTACCCATAATGACACCATTCCCAGTGGTATTTGCCTTTATAGAAGCATTACATAATTCTTTTTGAAATCTGATGCTATTTTTAATAAAAAGCTGCTCAGCAAAACCTGTTTTTCTTATTCATCTCAAAGATGATTTGACCCAAACTATTTTCTGCCACTACTGCAGTCTCTTGTACATCCATTTCAATTTATAGCACATCTGTGAGATTCAGCAAGGAGATGGTATCACTGGTTGACACTGCAACCCTTTGCATGAATCTTTGGGAAATGAGGTTTACTGATAACTCTCAAGTGAGGTAAAGGTGATTCAATTTAGAAGGCAAATAAGCCATTAATCTTCCCTGTTGAACTCCCCTTTTCTGCTGAAGCAGTGTATGTCTATATCTATGCCAAGAGGAACGTCAGCGTTCCCAGCATTGCAAGATCTAGCAGGGTTCAGGCTGGGGTCAAAGAAGGGGAGAGGAGGTAGACTGCTCTGCTCTCATAAATCTTAGTTTTAATTCATTAAAAAAACAGGGAAAGGTGGTAAACTTTAAAGCAAGGTGCTCTGTGCCTTGCTGAAGCGTGCCAGCAAGAGCATTTGAGGGCTGCCCCAATTATTAGTTTGACTTTTATAACAAAACCTGCGGGGGTTGCTTTAGTTGACCTGCAGCTAGAAACTCTTGCCAGTCTTTTAGAGATGTCTAACCTGGTGACTGTAAATTGTAAAGCAGAACCTGCTGAAAGCATTGCCTATCAAACTGTGTAGTCTGCCAGCAGTTAAAATCTTGAGTAGTATCTCTTCAACGGCTGGGTCATAGCATTAGTGATATGGTGCTGGTTTGGGAAAGTATGACTGGGAATTGGTGGGCTTTTAAAGACGTTTACATTTAGGTGACATGAAATGAACCATTATAGGTTCTGTGTTGGTGAAACAGGGTGATAACTTGCTCCTATTTTTGTGAAAGTTGCCTGTTTTGAAAGGGCTGATAATCTCAAGATTTGTTATTTATTCCTATCCTATAAGATAAAGTGTAAAAGGCAAGGAGAGAGTATAGCAGAGAGGTGTAATTTCTCTTATCAGTTTAAATTTTCACTTGCAGCTCTGCTGGTGGTTGTAGCAGCTAAGTTAAAAAAGTTAACTTTTTTTGTTGGGCTGCTTAAATTGCTGGAATAATCTGACAGCTGCAGGGTGTTATTGCAGAGGTGGGGTTTTATGAGATCTGGGTCAAGTTCTCATTAGAACACAAAGGGCTGAAGAGAAAAGGCGGATGGAAAATGATGCATGTAAGATAATGAGCAAGCTTGACAAACACTGAGGTTATTTCAGAAGATTTTCTGGGTTTCTGAGACTACCCTGGGTTCAGAGTAGTCGATGGTATTGTCTGATTCCCTTGTAATGAAATCTGACTGGATTTGCTCTTGAGGGTCAGAGTAACCAGCTGAAATGTGTTGTTTAAGGATGATTTGTCCCTGCATTTGTTTGGTGACCCCTAGGTGAACATCTTACAGAAACACCATTAAAATTACAAAGTCCAGATATGTTTCACAGTTTTAAACTATGTGTATTTGTGGTATCTTTTACTTCAATATCTTATGAACTAATTACTGTAGCACAAGCTTTGAGGATGCTTTATTGTGAGTTAAATTGAGCAGTTTGTACTAGTGGGTTTGTATCGTTCTTCAATCTTTATTTTTCTAAAGCAGTGTTTATTTGAGAACCTGAATGACTTTAAGAAAAAAAAATAAAGAAAAAAAAAAAACAACACAATCTCGGCAACTCAGAACATCGTCCTCAGCAAAACTAGAAATCGTGGGCAGTCACCTTACCTGATGCCTTCTGAAATTTGTGGTGTGGTTTTGTTTTCTGTAATGTTAACTCTCTAGGAATAAAGTGAAGATGTACAGTTTGTCAGGTAATAAGTACACGACAAAGAAATGATACAAACTATCGCTAAATTATAAACTTCCCATTTTACTAGCAGTGCATTTCTAAACCTTGCTTTTGGATCTATTCTGTCTAGAGGTGAGCTGCATTATGTGAAGATAATCTGATAACATATACATACATAAACACATATATGTCTAGATGTGTTTTCAAGGGTGTGAGAAGATCCTTCCTGAGGCATAATGATGTGGACTGCTCAAGCTGTAGGTGCTTGCATAGAGACATGCCCATTCTCATGCACAAAGAATTAACTATTACTTTGTATTTTGTCACACTAGAACTGTCTGGAGGCATCTACAGTGCTTTCATGCCATGCAGATGGTCAATTTAATGTGATGTCTGCAAGCTCTGTCTTGGGATGTATTCTGGGAGGAAAGGAAAATTGTCAATGAAGTCACATTGTGGTTGCGTTTATTACCTAGTTGAGCTTCAAGGCTGCAATGCAGTGCTGTATCTCTTCCCTAACACATGACCAAATACAGCTGTTGTCTCTTTTATCAGGGATTTTTGTCTGGCATGTTCGGTGTCATATAATGTGTTGCTACTTCATACACATGGAAAATGAAATTTTGAGATTAGTGTGGGGTAACGAGCAATACGTGTCCAAGGGAATAACTCGAGGATTCAGTTGGGGCAGCTAGCGAGCTGAATTTTTTTTAACTTGCCAGTGGACTGCTTGGTTTCTACCACCTCGTTGAGTGCGTCCTGTTGCCTGGCTTGTTGCACAGCCCATCTCAACCTTTTGCTTCCAGTGCTGCTGATAAACCTCTGTGACCTGTGAGAAGGTTGCTGAGCCAGCTGCCGCCTGCCCACTGCCGCAGCATGGGAAGCTCTTGCTGCAGATTTCTGTGTTGCTAAGCAATGGAGATATCGCAGCGCATTTCGTTGCCGTGCCAGAGAGCAGGAGCAGCGGTGCTCCCAAGCCCCATGGAGAAAATGCATTCGTCAGACTGCAAGGGCAGGAGGCTGTTGGGAGAAGGAACTGAGTCAGGCAAAAGAGTCTGTTTTTCCAATACCTTTGGCAAGTACAGTATAGCTTGGGAGAGTAATGTGATTTCTTTGTCCAGCTTGTGGTCTAGAAGACAAAAGGGGGAATACTTCTTGTAAGCACTACAAGAAAATGCTTTAACAGATGGTTTTTAAAATTACCCTGGGAAATATTCATTGGTTTATTAGACATTTTTGTCATCTATCATGTAACAGTTATTGGGCTGCCTGAGGTGCTCTGACACTATCATCTGCTGTCATCTGATTAGTTGTCACTTACTTTTGAAGCTCACATAATTGAGTGTCAAGGGTGTCAGGTTTTGTGGGCCTTTTCTTTTTGTGGTCGTTTTTTTCTTTTTTAGCTGCCAAATAACTTGCAAATTTATAAACTTTATGGAGACAAACACTTCTACTGGGAAGAAACTAGATGATATACTCTAAAGTAAAGACACAGGGATGATCTTTTGAACACATGGCTAAAAAATTCTGGTGTCTTCTCATTATAAGATCCTAATGAGGAGGGAGACAGGAGAAACAACTTATGCTCAGCATCCTTTTCTGTGCATGTTGTTAGCCTCTGAATCTGTGTGGACAAAAAAGGAATATGAGCTATATATGTTCTTGACTTCTTGTTGTTGGATTAAAAAAAACCCTTGGTGAGCACTAGTTTTTATCATAACTATGTGCACAAGTAATTACCCATCATTGCCTTTTTCTGTGGCAAATGAAAGGGGAAAGAAAATCTATTCACGCTAACTAGTAAAGAGAGGTAATTTCATGATGCAAATTTCAGCCCAATCTCTGTATTTCAGGTTCTATTCAATTTTAAAGTAAATGTAGCTGGCCTTAGGACAGGCCTATGCAGGTGTGCCCTCTGCAAAACCAATGAGTGACTACGCTGAGACGATGTTGACTGCTATATGTACATTGTGTGTATTTGGCCAGTAACACAAATTTTTGAAAGATTAAATTTTAAGAAAGACCATAATTCTCAAGTGTTGCAGGCTGAATCTGGAATTAGATCGGTGTTCTGATAATGCCAGAAATTCCTTGAGGTTGGATGAAAGATCGAACATGATCAACACTGATCCTCCAAAAATTGCTCACATCAGGTACCTAGGGAAGAAATGTAAGAGCAGGAAAAGCCTATAGTATAAGTGAGCATTTCTCAGAGTACTCTCCAGGGTTACAGAGGTTTGTGCAGTGTTAGTGCTTCTGTGGTCAGAGGCAGAAGGTTTTATTTAATTACTTTGAATTTATTTTTCTGTGATTTTGTTCAATCTGCTTTTGAGTCTGTGCAGACTTAAGAGCACCCACCATATCCCATTACAAGTGGTTCCATAGTTTGATTCAGTTCTGTAGAAAACTTTTTAATTTTGTAGTCCGCTCACTGTCCTGGGGTGACTAATTTTGGTATTGGAAAAAACCAACCCATTTTTCATTTCTTTCTTGACATTCATGAGTTTGTAGAACTGCATATGCCCTCAGCTGTGTGCCTGTACTACATGGAGAATCTTGGTCTGTTAAGTCATTTCTCATACATACCTTTTTTCATACTCTGTATGTTATCTCCTTTCTTTGTGTCTTCTCAAGTTCCTTTTTTTTTTGAGGAAGACTAAAACTTTATTCTGTTTTCAGTTTTGTTCGCCATTCCTTTCCTAATAATTGTATTTTGCATCTTTTAGGCTCCTTTGTGGAGTCTAGAAACTCACTATAGGGTGGCTGTTCTGCAGTAGCATTCCTGTTCAAAATCCTCATCCACTGTGTACAGTATTTCTGATTTATTTATAAATATGATGATTTACAAATATTTCCAATGATTTTATGAATAAGTATGTGCCCAAGCATTCACCTCTGTAGGATCCTACTGGTGGCTTCCTTTCACAATGGTAATCAGTTGTTTACACTGACCCAGTTTCCTATCTCTTAATTATTCATCTGCATGAGAATAATTTTCTCTTATCTTGTTGCAGGTTAGCTTTCTTAAGAGTCTTTAAGGGATGTTCTTACATACCTTCTATATGTATTATCTGTCCATTTGCAAGTTGACTTCTTAAAGACACTAACATTGATGCTAAGATTAAGACTTCCCCTTACAAAATCTCTGACTTTTCCTTAGTTCATCTAATTTAAAGCTGTTCTCTGATTGATGCTGCTAATAGGACAAATAGTGTTTTGTAAATGCTATTTTGCTTCACTGCAGTAGACACGGTGCTTGTTCAGAATATGGTTGTTCTCTAAAACTTGCAAATGTGTGCAGGCAGGAAGCAATCTGGCTGTGCGTTCCCTCTTAACTGTTTTACAGTACTGGTGCCGTAGATAAAGACAACTGTGGTTAGCTAAGAATATTTTTTGAACGTTGCTGCTATTTCATCAAACTGTCAAAAGTGTGCCTATGCATATCGGGAAGATTCACCATGAGCAGCTGTTGTCTTCTGTTCTTCGTTTTAATAATACAGTATTCCCACTGAATTCTTCTCACCCAGTTTGTATTAGCTCATGTACAACACATTGAGGTCAGTTGTTCTCAGTGGCTTTTTTATGTTTCTGAACTGATGATGTTAAATTCTATGGCGTTATTCAGAAGATTGAAAATTCTGCCTTTAAAAAAAATGAGGTGTACAGATGCAAAGTGGAATTAGATAAACACACCTTATTTCTGTAACCTGCCTTATAGAATAGTGAGGTAAACATCATCAAATGGCAGTGAAGAAATTAAGTCATATTACAGTTCAGGGCTCAGGCTCAAGTTGAGAAATTTTTATTCTCTCTAATAGCATCCTGTCCTGTTTTTCTCTTACAAACCAGATGGTTTGCTCTGAGGAAAAAAAGATATTTGTTTCCCGTTGGGAATCTTTTTGGACTTATGTTTGTTTTGATTTGGGAGTTATTTAGGTTGTAGGAATGCTATTCCTGAATTTAAACTTCTTTCATTTCATTTGGAATTAAGAACAGAGGGTATAATAAGGAAATGAAATTAAGTCTATGCAGTCTATTTTGGACTGTGTTAAAATATGAAGTAACTGGGCATGACAACTAAATAAGGGTTGCCATACTGAGCTCTAAAACTAAATATGGTAAGGACAACAACATGGACATGTGTACGAAGTGGGAGGCAGATGCAAGTATGCTTTGCTGTCATCTGAAGCCAGCAGATGTACAAGGAAGCTGTAGTTCAGAAGCGGTTCAGCCACGTGAATGCAGCACTGTGCTTGTGCCTTTAACACTTTGCCTTCTATCGGAGATAGCTCACTCAAGATTTGCACCATTCTGATGAAGTCTTACGGCTACCAAACTGAAATTAGCTCCTCTTCAGCTATCTTAAGGAAAACTTGGAATGTGGTTTGGACCAAAGCGTGTGGAAGTGGCCCAAGCTTTTTATTGTCTAAAGATGGAAAACTTTGTGCCATGATGGCTATAGAGGTGTGGTTTTTGTGATGCTTTTCCTGCCTAGCTGACAAAGTAGTTAGGAATCATAGAATTGTTAACGCTGGAAAAGATCTCAAA
>VZTV01109825.1:0-15767 GCA_013400875.1 Anhinga rufa
CTGGCTGTGGCTAAACCATGACAAACTTGACAAGACAGGGGCTTATTTTCTTCTATCACTAATTTGAAAATAATAAAAATACCTGATTTCTACCATTTCCTTAGAAGGGGCCACCTCCTTCCACTGAACTCTACACAAGTGTTTATAAGATCATAGTGAATACTGACTATATTAATAAGAGGGCCTTTAAAAAATTCAAAGCTTTGGTTTCTAGAAGGGGGAAGAAGGATATGAACACTCTATGGGGTTTTTCATCCGAAGTGTTCAGTGCAGCTTTGTTAAGAGCTCTGTTTCCCTATTAATCACAGGGTCAGAGCTGCTTTGTCTCTTTATGCCTATGCCACCTGGTGCTCCACAAATGGAGTGCCAGCTCTCAGTCCTCATAGATTCTGGCTCCACCAGCAGCTACTCAGACCAGCCTCAAGCTGGCCTGCTGTGCTGTACTGGGAAGACATACAGTAAGCAAAACATTTTGGATAGGGTTGATATTTACAGTGTACTTTGCGTCATGTGCACCAACTCTGAATGATAAGTACTGTGAGTATGCAAGGTTTGAATCATTCAGAGGGCTAATCATCAGTGTTGTGTGCATCTTTTGAGATATTCTGCCACTACGTGATAACCTTAAACATGTCCCAGGAATGTTTACATATTGAATCCAATGACTATCAAATACACAGTACAGAAATGGCTGCAGGGAGGTGGCCTTCCATTGGCTGATCATAGCTATCCCTGGCAGATGCTGGTAATCAGCTCTTAAGCTTTTAAGTCATGCTCATCCATTGCTTATGAAATATTATATATTTCATGCATCCTAAACAGAGAGGAACTATCTCCCCCAACTAATTCTCAGTGGGTGCTAGACTGCACCTGAAGGAGCTGTGGCAGAGGGAGAGCTGAAAACAGGTCTTTCTTACCCAATATTTTAACCCCAGAGCTACGTGACAGCAAAAAGGCATTAGCTCTGCTCCTTGTTTTGTGGGGACCCCAGAGGCAGTTCCCACATTGGATGTCTACATGTAGAAAGCAGGTCCCCTGACGTTCTGCCTAAACTTGTACAAACTAATTCAGTGACAGGGTGCGGGGTAGAGGAGGAGTAAGGAGAACTGAGACAATGCGCAAACCCTATCATTTGTCAGGAAACAAAGGCAAAATACTGTTTCTTGTCTTCAGCTGCATAAACTTATAGTCACTTGAAGGGAGGCTGTTAAAATAAACAAACTAAAAGATATTGCACAAAAGACCTGTAGTCATTTCTCACAAGCATCAGAGAGAGAGCTGTGATAGCAAAGTATTTCTCATCCTGGCTATTCAATTATTTATGCATCTACAGACAAATGACATTTTAAAAACTAAAGCTTTCTCTTTTTGCAGTGTAGGGGGGAATAAACTCTCCATGGGTTTTGTGACCTGAAGGATTAAGTGACTTGGGATACAAGTTGTATGATCAGAGGTAATTTAGCTATGGTCAAACAGAGTATTTGCAGGTGCAGGTTTTCTGAACTGTTTGATGCCCAGTTTTCCCTGGACAGTGACAGGAAATAGCTGGTTGCTCGAGCACTGGAAAACCTAGCTCTTGGATAAGGTATAGCTGAATACTGCTGGAAATATCCATATGGAAAGACACACACCTCAGAAAGATTATGGTGACTAAAGGCAGGAGCCTCAATTCTCTGCCTAGACCATAGGTATCTTCAGAACAGTCTTCAAAGTATAAATACCAGATAGCTATTACTATCCTGAAGCATAGGGAACAAGCAGCAGCACTGCATGCTTCTAATTTTAACCCATTTAACCCACTCAGTCTAGCTGTGGCCTGCTTACAGGCAGGAGTGCTAATATATTGTGATAGAGACTTTTTCTAGCCTTTACTGATACATACCGTCTTCTTGATAAGGACAAACCTGTACCATAACAGGACTATGATCTTGAAAGGTAAATTAATTTCAGCATGAGACCTGACCTGAATAAATGTCATGTGCATTCATTGGTGCTTATAGGATAGCAGTCTGGATGAAGCAGAGTAGAAGGGTAAAAAATGGTAATCAGTTTCACCATGGATATAACAAGATCACCTTTTCTATTATTCATTTTCATGGTTTAGATTTTATTTTTTGTGATAAAGAGTATATAACATGTTTTGTCCACATTTTCTAGACAACAAGCCACTGGAGAAATGCATCTTCTAAAGCACATTCTTTGGTTATCTAAGTAAGATATTTCAGCCTGACTTCCACACACTGACTGTGTCACAGTGTTTTAAACAGCTGATCAAATGGGCTGTAATGATACACTGAACTATACCAGCTTGTTATCTTACTTATGAAGTAACTGCATCTTCAATTCTACCAGGAAGAGAACAGATCAGCCAAAAGACTATCCTTGAGTTTTAAAAGAGGGCTCTGCTCTTTCAGTGCCTGGCTCTATTTTCACCACTTGAAGAACACCATATTTTGTCTGAAGCCTTGTTGCAGAAGGTACAAAAGGAGCACAAAATAGAAAAGAAACAAAATGCTTAGATTTCTTAATTTATATTTATTTACCTGCTTTCTCTAACTCCTGCACTTTTTGCCTCTTATCTGTTTTAGAAACATAATTTTGCTATATGAATGGTTAAAAACTGAAAAAAACACCCTCCTTCCAAAGTTTCAAAGTGAAAGGAAAGAAATGTGAATCACTGAGCAAGTTTTTTTGCATTACTCTGTATTCTTTTATGCTACTGCACCTTTAAAATAACAAAACCATGCAAGGTCCTTAAGTCATGTCAGAGGTTAGAGTAAGGTAATCCGCACAGTTTTTGCATCCCCTCTCACATTGTTATAATTATCGCTTAGGAGGGATTTGTACATTTTTAGACCCTATCTGAAGAACAAGAATTATTTTTTTCTTTCAGTAATTTTATTTTTCACATCCTAATCTGAAAGGGTTTGAAAGTAAACCAGCACTGGATCCCTAGCTCACTAAGGAGCATTCACATTTCACAGAAAACTGTGTCAGATAAGAGCACATTACTGTGTATGAAAGCACATTGAGTGAAGTCATGCCTCCTGCAATACTTCACAAGAAATCCCAGTTGCTAACCAAATATCATATCAGAAAATAAAGCTTCAATGTGTTAAAAGTGACTACCAGCAGCTGTGAAATTGCAGGAGGTAGCTGTTGGAAGGTCAATAAAGTTCAAAATAAGTGATGACTAACACCTGGTCCATTTCATCAGCAAGCAGAAATAAAGTGCAAGTGCTGACTATCTCAGGAAACAGGAATTTATGAGCAAGCCCTTTTCCCAAGAAGGATGTTCATCTGCCTTTTTTTCCTAGCTATACACATAAAGGTGACGTTTTATAATAATAAAAAGTAGATATAACATAGTAGTCCATTAGCGAAGCTTAGTCAAGCAACAGATATTCACAAGAATTCACAATACACTGCTGAACATCACTGACGGTTATAGCCTATATTCTCCAACATTACTATTTAATCTAGGGGCTGTGTGGAATTATGTTATCAAACCAGCACAAACAGTATCAAACCAGTGGGTAGGTTTTTAATTTCTGCTAATAACTTTGCAAATATCAGCCTACCAACAGAGAAAGAGAAATCTTGACCACAAAGAACCCATAGCAAGGGTCCCAATCATCTCAAAACAGATCTGTTCACAGAGAACATTGGAGAGATGATTTATGAAAACAATTTAAGCAGGGAGGGAAACAGCAAAGTGCACAGGCTAATTAGTAAGTACAAAGGAAAAAGAATGGAAAAGGGAGACCAGGATGTTCAGATATAACAAGGAACACTTATAGCACTTACAGGACGTGGAGGCATCTAGCTCAGGAGACAGCCGGAGATTTCAGCCCCTGAAGAAAGAAGTACCTGCACCTTCACAGTGATTTCTGAACCAAGTCTGCTACTCATCACAGGCCTGACTGAATCTCAATTGCAAGGCAACAAAAACTACCTCAGCCACTTGGGAGGGACAGATAGAGGGACAGTGAAGTCTTACAGGCACATGATGGGAATGCTTGCTTTCCTGATTCTCTGTTGTCCAGAGAACGGTGGCACCTGAGCAGACCTTGACCATTAGGATGGCTCCTCGGGCTGTTCCAATTCTGGCAAATTGTTCTTGTTCTGGAACTAGGGGGAAATAGTTGGACCCAAACCTAGCACTCCCCAGTGGTCACTGTAAACAGCTGAGTAGCATGTGCAGCTGGAGTAAGGCTCTGCTCTCCATACTAGTCACAGTTTCAAGACTTTGGTGTCCTATGGCCAGTCAGCAATAACTGGTCTGGAAGAAAAAGTGAGGGATAGGAACCACCAGTTTAGCTCACAGGTATCAAGCCAAGCCCATGAGACCCTCAAAAATACCTTGAAAGAATTTGATTACTTTGCACGAAGATTCCCAGGATGCAGCCTCTGTAGGCACACAATCCATCACAGTTTAAGGACATCTCTATTTCCCTGACACATTCAGGCACTTGGAAGCAGGCTACAAAATGAGTTACACCACCAGAACCGAATTATCCATAGCGCTACTTCAGGTCTTTGTTATTCCTGAGTGTCTTGTAATTACTCTTCCTTCATGCCAACCTAAGAAAAACATTGGTGGCTGTTGCACTCGACTCAGCTCCCCTCACAGAGGTGAAGCTCAGGAGCAACCATGGGAGAGGGAACTAAGGGAAAACTCAGCCTAGGGCTATTTCACACAGCAGCATTTGTCTGGTGAAAAGAAATGAAAGCTCTGCCTCAGCCCATTCTCCCAGTGCTTCTGGAGCCCTCTGGACCTGTGCCACACCTCATCATGTGCTTGTGATGGGGGAGGAGAAGACATACCAATGCATAGGCTAGCAAGTGGCAGAACACACTCTGATGTAATATTTTTGGTGGCCCCCTCAGATATACTGTTAAATACACAAGTATGTGCATCTTTGTAACTAAACTATCCCTCATCTGGCCTGCTCCCCTCAGGTCATATTCAGGCCAATTCATAGCTCCTGACCCTCCAGGTCTATGACAGTTTACTAGTGAAAGATCAACCAGAGAGTGAGAGACAGGGGAGAACACATCACCAGCCTGGCTGCTGTGTAAAGCCAACTAAGTAAGAATGCATTTGGGACCCTGAGGTCTTGCAGCAGTCCCTGTAAGAAGGAATATACAGTGAAATGGTGCCGTCTTCTACTCCAGCCCAGATATATTTCATTCCCCACAGTGCTGCTGTGAACTGCAATATTTAGTCTCTCCTTTCTCTGTTTTCTTCAGCAAACTGCGGCTTTGTTCGGGTTTAGTCCTTCTGAAGAAGGACTGAAATTTGAGATCACAAGATGAAAAGCCTGTTAAGAAAGCTTGGAACTGTTTGCTTCTCCTCCTCCAATGTACAGTAGAAGGAAAGAGAGGTATTTTTTATAGGCAATTTAAAAAGTAGCGAAGTATAGGTACATGGATAGGAAGGGAAACCTGAGGGTTTGTTGTCTCACTGGAGCATGTGACTGCTGTGTTTCCAAGGTACAAGGCTCAGCACATTGGCTCCAAGCTCTTCTATGGATGAATGTTATGAGACCTTTCCAGGCAATGAAACCCTCCTAAGAAGAGGGAGGGATATGTTGCTCACAAAATGAGTCAATGTGATCACAAGAGGATGTCCTATACAAACACAGAAAACAATACATCACCACTTCTAAGCTGCCTAGATTCAACAGTCAACAGCATGTCCATTTTAAGTAGACAGCGAAGGACTTAAAACAATTTGGAAATTTCTGTTGAAATTGGTAGAAAACTTGCAAGGATTTCCTAGAATGAAGTCTAACTGTGCAGAAAAGGAAAAGAAAGCCCTTTCTCCCCAAAAGGGAATCCAGCTATAAAGTAACAACATATTTGTGATTTAGAAAGAGAAAGAAACCTGCATCTGGGCTTCTTAATTTACCTCTTGAGAACTTCTTATTCTGGAAGCATCCAACAGTATGATCGTGAAGCTCCCAATGAATTTTTTTTTTCTTAAGTGTATGTTAGTTTGTGCTTGCGAGACTTGTCTGGCCATTGGAGGTTCAGGTGTACCCATTTTACAACAGCACCAAACAGACAGCAGAAACATGCTGTTCACAAGTCTTTACTGTTTTATTCTATTGTAGAAGGTGTGGTCATGAACCTTTAGATGTGTAATCTGGAGCCCTAACAAAAAGAATGAAAAGCATTACCAGTAGAGACATAAAATACCAACCTCTCTTTCCCAGCTGTGCTCATATGACCAAAATATTCTGTTCTAATAAACAAGTTAGTGGTGTGTAAATCTTCTTACAAGGCACTGAAGGTGAAAAAAAAAGTAATTTAGTTGGGCTCATACAGCTAAACAACAGCTATGTTATAGCGACATTATAATTTCCCCAAAGCATTATGGGATAACATGAAATCATTCTTCTGCAAGAGAAGGATAAATAACACTTTCATTAAAATATCTTCTCCTGTATTGGGCAGGTCAAACCAGTTAATAGTGTTAATGATCCAGATTCAGGAAAAGGAGGCAGTTTAAGAACACCGCAAAGAACAGGTGTCCGTCTCAGTCTTCTATTTTGGGTTTTTTTTCACATTAGTTTCTTTTTTGCTTTTAAGGTGAGAGCTCTGCAGCTCGGCTCCCACTGTGTTTCAATGCAGCCTTATCATGTGCAAAGTCAAAGTCAGTAGCGAGAGGAAGAGAGAATGGGAAAGCTGGTGAGCGCTGCCGGTATCTGCGTGAGCATGACTAGACTGTCCGTGGCCCCGGGGCTGGGGTTCGACTGTGATGTAGCCGTTAATGATGCGAATCTGGGGAGGAGGATCGGTAGCACTGCAAGGCAAGAGAAGAATGTCAGTCCAGACCCAGCACAGAACTGCCGAATGCCCACAAAGCAGGAGGTGCTCAGCCTCTGTGCCCCACTGTCAGTCTTCTGGGCTCCTGGGAATGGTCTTTTGTATTGGTTCCATGCTCACCAGAGGACTGTGTCTCCTAATGGCAGAGCGCTGCCTTGTCCCTTCCTCACAGGTATGGGCAGCTCCCATGCCACCCTACATGGATGGGGATGCTGCTCAACTGAACTGTAAAGAAGTCTTGAGGGGGAACAGGGAGGAGATTGAGGAGCGTGAAGACAGCACCAAAACACCTGTCCTGTACTAAAGGTCTACCCAGCCAGCCCACCCACTGCTCCCACGCAGTCAGTCAGGTGGGTAAGACCACTGTATTCCTAGCACCTTCCAGCCAGGCTTTCAGCTCAGCAGAAAATACCTAGGAAGAACAAAAGAAGAACAAGAAGTTTTGTTGCAGAGGAGTGTCACTGCAGTAACACTTGTTGAGCACAGCAGGAGTGAGGCACCTGCTTTCAGCTGAATCCATCTTCCCCAGCCATGCTTCTGTATGTGCATCTGAGCATGGATCAAACTTGTGCCTATACTGCATGTTCCCTTCCCCAGGTCAGGAATTACAAAAGGCTTACATGACGTGCTTTAAGGAGAGGAAGAGCCACTTCCAGAAACACATCCTAGAGTCACTGGGAAAAGATCACCACACCCCACAGTATCTCCCAGTGGCAGTGAGGACTCTGAGGTGCTGCTGAACAAGAACTGAGTCAGAGCCTACATGCTGAACTCCATATGGCAATACATGATGGAGGAGAGAAATTTGTATGCTCCAGACGGCTAACACCATCTGTGCTGAACTGGGGGAGCTCCCACAGCACAGCAGGTCAAGAGTCAGAAGGGTCAGATACTACACACGTGTTGTTCTCTTCAGCAATGGATTGAAAGCCATGTTTGACCCCACAGCTGTAAGGCTGGCATACAGGCTGGCATACACCCCAGGGCCTCATGATACTGTGTGGAACCAGAAGACAAATTTGGACAAAATTAAAAGCAATTCTATGCACCAAACAAAAAGGAAAGTCATTTCTCCTGCACCCACTCCCCAGCTGCTGTGCACCATTCTTGCCTTATTTTGGCCAGCTGCATTAAGCAAAAATACTTTGGGAAACTGAACATAATTAGTATCCTATTTGAAAACACTTACCCTTCCATACCCAAAGACACCCCCCCCAGAATATTTGAACAATAACTGGAGAGAAGCCAACTTGCAGTACATCAAAGAAATACAGCTGAGAGCTGCATATAGGAGCACGAACCAAACCAATTCTGCCAAGCCCACTACAAGACTTTATCAAATCACTTCAGCTGCACCTTTCACATTTCCAGGCTTGCAGGAGGAAAGCTGTGAATGGCCCACGCATAAGAAAACTGACAGCTTTACCTGTGCCTGGGTACCTCGGTGAATGCTTATAGCAAGGGCTGAGACTCCCAGTGAGATGTGCCCTGCACACGTATGAGCTTGAGCCCAGAGGAGCTGAATTTCTGTGGGGACACATCGTGGCTGTGCCACGAGGTGGGGCTGTCAGTTCAGCACATGCCTGCCCAGGCAGCCCACAGCAGCACAGACTGCTTGCACACGTGGGTGTTGGGGCAGAGAGTGGTGATTCCTCCTGCTTTAGAAAGACTTAAACTAGAGCACGGGTGGGGGGCTGTGCATGAATGACAGCTGCCTCTCTGACACTCGCAGCTTTCCCTCTGCAATAAGGGCATAGCGATAAGCATCACTTGTTTTTCCCAATACTGTCATGCAACAGCTCCATCTCCAGACATTCAAGCTCTCTGCTACTAAGGACTCACCTGTAAAAAGAATTTGTCACTAGCACCTGGCTAAGTTTTTAGCCCAAAGTATGACTTAATTAGTAGCAGAAGAAAGGAAAAATTACAAAAGAAGAAAAGGAAAGAAGGCATTTGCTGCTCCCATATTTATACAGTAGTTTCCTAAGCTATCATTATTAGCTTTGCTTTTACGTCACTCTTGCATTGCAGTACATCCGGTCCAGTATATTGCCCTAATGCACCTCCGATTTAGTCGCAGTGGCACATCTTCTGATCTTCCCTCTTTTTCTAAAGGCACTGATGCTGCAAGTACATGTGTATCTCACATCAGGGTGCCCCTTGACTCCCCCGAGCTTCATGGCAACAACTGCGTGTGAAGAACTGAACATGTCAGTGTGCAGGCAGGGTGGGAGCTTGAGATCATAAAGACTCCAAATCATTCCTTAACATTTCAACTAAACAGACTGTCAACAGAAGCTTCAAAAACTCATTCCTAAACAGCTGGTATCAACTACTTTAATAGAAAGTAAATGATACACAAAAATACAAAATTGAATGTCATCAATATAAGGATTTGTTGCACTGGTGAATCTTGGACTGTGTGCAGGTCTGTCAGCGGGTATACAAACCTCCATGTGCATTTGTCTCCCTTTCTCTCCAAACTACTCACATTTAGGTTGGAAGGAGGAGCAGAGCGACAGCACAAAACTACTCTAGAAAAGAGGAGAAGGAGTCTGGTCTAAAAAATCTGACAATGGCTGAATGCTTGGAACAGAAAAGCTGCTGCACCCACTTGCAGCCAGCTGAGCAATGTGTTACTCAAAGCAGTGGTACAGCTGGGACCCAGGGACCCAGGAGAGGCACAGGAGAACCCTGATATACTTAGTACCTTGGGAGCAGGAAGAAATATTCTTCAGAGGAAAAAAAAATAATGTAGAGGCTTCACTTCAAGAACTGCTGGCCCTTCTCCATCATTCTGACCTGTCTGGTTATTTGTAGTACCATAAAAATAAAATGCTTTTAACCTAAGTATGGCAGAGATACAGAGACACAAATTACAAAAGAAAGCAGACTCACGTGTTAACTCACGTGTTATCTAACGGGAGGGAAACATTAAGGTACACATTCAGTACAGGCCTAGGTATAGCTAGTGAAGGAGAAGCTGGCTGTTTTTGCAGGCTGCTGTAGTTCTTGTAGGTGAGTAAACTTTCCAGGTGAAAACGAGGGGGTATGTGTGAACCCTTGTCCCACAACACACTCCATTTTTTAATATTAACTCCATCATCTATTAGGTTGTCACCCCCCTTTCCAACTCCAGTAATAACAAGGGGCTCACATGCTTTTTAAGACTGGAAGAATACGGAGACTGGAAATACTGCATAAATATTGTGCAAATGCAAAGAGCACGTGCCAGATATGACAGTTTCCATGTATGCAGCAGCTATTGGATAAAGGTCCAAGGCTTAGATTTGTACAATCTACCACTGGACCCAGCCTTCTGTGATAAAGAGGACTACCATATACTCAGAATCTCTCAAGCTCAAATGCAAAATGGTCTAGACAAGGCTTCCACTTGTATTATGCCTGTTTTTCCACAAACCTAACTATGCAGAAGCTATTTTGTCACTAAAACCACAAGCAGCCTTGAGTAAATGTTTCAGCAAGAATCACAGTGAGCACGAAGGTCAGATCCTGCCCTCAGCAAAAGTTTGGCATACTGGATTAATCAGTCTAAGTTAAAGACCAGTTTGCATGACAAACCCTCCTCCCTCCCCAACTGTTAGGTACCTTTCTTCAAGGCGAACCCAGAGGTCATTAAACTGTCGCAATCTTTGCTTCTTCTGCTGCTTCTTCTTCTTCTTTTTGTACTTCCTCTCTACTTTCTCCAGCACATCAATGCCGTCAGGGAGCAGCAGGTGAGGCAGGAGCTCTTCCTCCTCCTCTTTCCGGGGATGCAATGGCAGAGGGAGCTCCTGGGACGCAACATAGGGGCTGTGTGCTGGTGATGATGATGAAAAGGCTAACAAGGTTTTGTGGGGGTTTCTGCTGGAAGAGGAGTGAATACAGATAATATTTGAAAGGGCTTTGAGGCAGAATCCTGGTACAGATAGCAGGCATATTTAAAACAGATGTTTCTCCCTGAAATATTGACTGGGTGCTTATTTCTCTGCCTTATATTTCTGCCCCCTCTTCCTTAAGTCAATATTGGGATCAAAATAGTTCTCTATAATGAAAAAAGCTTTGGAAAAAGAGGTAATCTGGAACTGAGGAAAGAATGCAGTCTGGCTCAGGGTGGAATTACTTTGTGTATCTAGAAAGACGAAAAAAAGGTATCACCCTCAAAGTCAGAGGAGGTCAAACCACACTCCTCTAGTCTGATGTACTGCAGAACGCAGAACAGATCATTCCTTTAGGGCAACTCCTGTCCAGACCCAACTAACTTGGGGGGCAGGGGGAAAGGGCAGGGACAGGATGACTAAGGCGCACTGGCTGAAGGAGCCAGTCCTAGATCAACAACTCTCACTGGTGGAGAAGTTGAGTAATAAGCCAGTCGCTCATCAGTGACTGTAGTCACGGCTGCAGAAATACATCTTGCAAATTATCATTAAGGGAATGGCTCGATATACCATTAAGCAATCCTTTGGGCCATCTAGTCTGCAGCAACTGGAAGCAGACTAGCTGTGGCAGTGCCAAGTTCACCATCATCTCATCTTCTCTTTCACGAAACCAGATGGTACAGAGCAGTGAATACATAACCTTTATAAAACATCAGGTCTTATGTGACATATCTGACACATAAGAGATCAGAGCTTAACTCACCATTGTGGCATTGACTTCTAGTGTAAGCACTTACGGTCTCCATGCTGGTTTGCAAAAGGAGATAATGCTGTCCTGTGCTTAGATAAGCACACCAAGGAGCATGAAATGGTGGTTTTAAAGGGTTTTATCAGACAAGTTGGAGATACATATGAAGGGGAAGAGGCTGAGCAATCGCAGCTCTTACACAATGCAGAAGTAAGCTTTGCACAGATTTATAGCAAATAATGAGGGAGTAGGAGTCAGGCTTTCAGCTTTCTGGATGCACAGATCTTGTATTAGGCTGGCAGTATTATCTGGCATTTCAAAGCAGCTCCAGCAAGTGAGATACTGCAGTGAGACTATGTGCATGCACAAACTCTCTCACAAGACAAATCTTGGAAGGCCAGAGGATGACTCAGTTGAGCCCCCAGAAAAAGCTCTAACGGCTATGCATACTCGCACTTCATGCGAAGGTGACACATTGAAGAAACAATGGCTACTTCATAAAGAGAAGAGATGCAGCAGTATTCTGTAACAAGACAAAATTGGAGTCTTGATTGGGCTGAAATTCAGAAAGGTAACAGAAGATCACAAACCATTGTGCAGAAACCTGGCTTCAGTCAATGAAACCTTCCCAGAACTATAGCGTGTTTCCTTCCTGCCTTGTAATGGCATCAAAAGGAAAGGTCCTGAAGGAGACATGTTTCAGCATGGCTGCAGTTTTCAAGCTAGCCCATCACTGTGGGCACATCTCTTTGATGGAGAATAAAGAGGGTCCATCCTGGAGAAGAGGAAATAAAGTTGTGAACTGGAACATGAGGGAGAGGGTAGGTGGAAAGCAAAGAGAATTTGGTCTTATTTGCTGCAAGGAAAAACACAGACTGATCACGTGGTAAGCTTTATGTGACAGAGACTGGTGCAGAATGGCTCTTGGGCGATTGATCTATTTCAAAATCCTTGTGATTGTCACACTCTCACATTATCATCTCTGAAGTGTCACAAACATTTGGCTCTCTTCCACAACATCTTCACATCACCCACTCTTTAGAATCATAGAAGCATAGAATCATTCAGGTTGGAAAAGACCTCAGGATCATTAAGTCCAACCGTCAGCCGAACACCACCATGCCTCCTAAACCATGTCTCAATGTGCCACGTTGACACATTTTTTGAACACCTCTATGGATGGTGAGTCCACCACTTCTCTGGGCAGCCTGTTCCAATGCCTGGCCACTCCTTCAGTAATGAATTTTTCCTAATACCCAATCTAAACCTCCCCTGATAAAATTAGCAGCCATTTCCTCTCTACTATCTCTAGTAACATGGGAGAAGAGACCAACACCCACCTCACTACAACCTCCTTTCAGGTAGTTGTAGAGAGTGATAAAGTCTCCTCTCAGCCTCCTCTTCTCCAGGCTAAAGAACCCCAGTTCCCTCAGCCGCTCCTCAGAAGACTTGTTCTCCAGACCATTCACCAGCTTTGTTGCCCTTCTTTGGACACGCTCCAGCAACTCAATGTCCCTCTTCTAGTGACAGCCCTAAAACTGAACACAGGATTTGAGGTGTGGCCTCACCAGTGCTGAGTACAGAGGCACGATCACTCCCCTACTCCTGCTGGCCAACACTATTCCTGATACAAGCCAGGATGCTGTTGGCCTTCTTGGCCACCTGGGCACACTGTTGGCTCATGTTCAGCTGGCTATCAGCCAGCACCCCCAGGTCCTCTTTGGTCAGGAAGCTTTCCACCCACTCTTCCCCAAGCCTGTAGCATTGCATGGGGTTGTTGTGACGCAAGTGCAGGACCTGGCACTTGGCCTTATTAAACCTCAATACAACTGACCTCAACCCATCGATCCAGCCTGTCCAGGTCCCTCTGTAGAACCTTCCTACCCTCGAGCAGATCAACACTCCCTCCCAACTTGGTGTCATCTGCAAACTTAGTAGGGGTGCACTCAATCCCCTCATCTAGATCATTGATAAAGATATTAAACAAGACTGGCTCAAACCCAAGCCCTGGGGAACACCACTCGTGACAGGCTACCAACTGGATTTAGCTCCATTCACCACAACTCTCTGGGCTTGGCCATCCACCCAGCAAAGAGTACACCCGTCCAAGCCATGAGCAGCCAGCTTCTGTAGGAGGATGCTGTGGGAGACAGTGTCAAAGGCTTTGCTAAAGTCAAGGTAGACAACATCCACAGCCTTTCCCTCATCCATTAGGCAGGTCACCTGGTCATAGAAGGTGATCATGTTGGTCAGGCAGGACCTGCCTGTCATGAAGCCATGGTGGCTGGGCCTGATCCCCTGGTTGTCCTGGCTGTCCTGCAGATGCCTGGTACCGGGGTCAGACCCCTGTACCGAGGTCAGGCTGACAGGCCTGTAGTTCCCCGATCCTCCTTCTGGCCCTTCTTGTAGGTGGGTGTCACGTTGGCAAACCTCCAGTCATCTGGGACCTGCCATGTATAAACAGGACTGCTGATAAATGATGGAGAGTGGCTTTGCAGGCTCCTCCACCAGCTCCCTCAGTAGTCTCAATTGGATCCCATCCCATTTAACTCTGCCTTACAGAGTGACTCCTCCCAGCTGGCCTGATCTGGTCTCTCTGAAGGTCCTCTGCTTATGCTTCCCTTTTCCCCAATTTCTCTTCACTGTGTCTGTTCTCTAGTTGTGACAGTCAGAGGATGGGCATTATCCTTCCCCGGTAGACTAGAGTGCCTTGCTGCCTGCAGCCTCCCCTACCAAACTCATACTCATACCATGTTGGAGCTTAGCATTGCTACAGGCACAGCCGGGATGACCTCCATCCTGCAAGGCCAGCCATTTATTCTGATACCTGCTGCCTGAGAACACTATTAACAACAGACATTCATATACATAACCTCCTTTGCCACACTTCCTGCAGATAATTCTTCCAGGGACCGACTAGGCAACCACAGGAAAAGGCACACAAATGCAAGAATACGTCCTTCTTCCCAAAGGCCAGTTCCCTCTCCCAGCACAGCGGCTAAGGGAGGAGTCAGAAAGCACCTTAATTATGTGATAAATATTTTACAATATACATGCGTTCTAAAATCAGGAACAGTTAAAGCCCAAAATAAGACAGTAGGAGCTTGATTGAACTTCTGGCACTATTTATAAATTGTCCTTTGTGCTGCTGTGTGGCTGGAGCAGCTCTTTTGCCTTCCTTGCTTTGGCGACACCATGAAGAAGAGGCCCTCTGTGACGGATACTCTCCCCCTGTTTCAACTAATGGAACTTTGGTCCAGGCAGACACTCAGCAAGTAGGCCTAAACCAAGGTAATTCTATTGTTTGAGGCTATCACCTCTGAACTCAGCACCAAACCCCCAAAAAAAGGTTTGGCTGGAGACTGGGCTGATAAGCAGCCAAAGCTGCATGAAAACAGCAGAAAATCTGACTACAAGTCCACTGCTTTATGCTATAAATAACACAGCTATCAGGGCCCATTGAGCTCCCCCTCCATAGCAGCTGGCTGTGTGATGCTGATCCCCTTCCGGAGGGATAACTCTCAAGGTTACCCCTTGAGCCTGATAGATCCCTTACTTTTTTGCATGCATATAACATTTAAGATATGTATAGTAAGCTCAAGCGATAATCATTGTATCTGTCATGGTTTTAGCTGGGATAGAGTTAATTTTCTTCACTGTAGCTGGTGTAGTGCTCTGTTTTGGACTTAGTATGAGAACAATACTGATAACACACTGATGTTTTTAGTTGTTGCTAGGTAGTGCTGAACTAGTCAAGGACTATTCCAGCCTCTCATGTTCTGCCGGGTGCACAAGAAGCCAGGAAGGGAGGGGGCACAGCCAAGAGAGCTGATTCAAAATGGCCAAAGGGAAATTCCATGTCATATGATGTCATGCCCAGAATATTAACTGGGGGAGTTGGCCGGGACGGGACCGGGGGGCAATCACGGCTCGGGAACTGGCAGCGTCGGTTAGCGGGTGGTGAGCTGTTGTATCACTTGTGGGGTTTTGGGTTTGGTTTTTTTTTTGTTCCTTTCGGGTTTCGTTTCTCTCCCTCGTTGTTTTCCTTTTTATTATATTATATTATATTATCATTACTATTATTGTTATCATAATCATTGTTATTATCATTACCATTATTACTATTACTATTTCATTTTAATTAGGAAATTATTGTTGTCTCAACCCACGAGTTTTCTTACTTTTGCTCTCCCAATTCTCTCTCCCATCCGAAAGGGGTGGGGGGAGTGAGCGAGTGGCTGCATGGTGTTTGGTTGCTGGCTGGGGCTAAACTACGACAGTCCATTTTGGCGCCCAACGTGGGGCTC
>VZTV01109841.1:208-10871 GCA_013400875.1 Anhinga rufa
AAACATTTGTTTCTGTAACACTAGTCCTTTGAGCCCTGGATAGAAAATAATCATCCAAGTGACAGGCCTCTGCTTTACTTGTTCTTAATCTAAACTAGTTTACACTGTGGAAGAATCACAGAATAAGTCTGGGTGTAAGGCAGATGAAATGTAGTGAAATAAATCTCTGTGCCATGGATGCAGTTGTCAGAGCAACTACACTATGGAATTGCTCTGGTGAGAATCAGGGTAGTTTAGTTTAACCCCTGTGCTACTAATTTTTTCTCTTAATTCCTTTACACTCACTGGCTTATTTCTCGAACTGAGCAGTGTTGGCAACAACAATCCAAGGGGGGGTCGGGGGGGGGAAGATGAAGCCAATGTTAATTAAAAAACATTGTAGCTAGAAGTTAGTGTCCAGCACTGTGAATCTGGAGACTGAAGCAACATTTGTCCCCTCTCAGTTTAGCATGAGCTTTATCGTAGCTTGAGATTAATCTTGAATTCAGTGGCAGTTCTACAGCTGACTGCATATGACCTTGATTTGACCTTGGTGAACTCATGAAATTCCCTATCTATAAACTGGATGTCATTTTTCTGCTTAAAATGGATGCTGTGAGGCTTACTTAATTCGTATTTTTTTTGCTTAAAAGGAGCATAAGGGTCTTATAACAACAAAGCCTATAAAGAGTCAAAGCAGATAAGATGTTTGAGTATTGCAAGAGAGAAATCACAGGCCAAATTGTTTAATTAAATTTTGGATACGTACTAAATTGCAAGCCACGCCTTGCCAGAATTATTCTGATATTCTAAAAAAAATGTCTTCTTGAAGAATGCTAGTGAAAATATAGGGAGTTGTCTTTGCTGGTGTTAGAAAGCTTTCTTTATCTTGATAAGGTTTTATTTGGATCTTGTAAGAAGGCTGGAGTGGAGAATATATTTCTCCTGAGGATTGTTAAATGCTGGTACTGCCCTAGTGTCCCACAATAGGGTTATTATTATTTTTATTATTATGGTTGTTGTTGCTATTAGTTTAGCTCTAATGATTTTCATTATACTCTTGATTGTACTTTAATAAATGAAAGAAACTTTCATTTAAATTATTGCTTATATAGTTGTGACCTCAATTTTTATGTATTTTTATACACATGCAATGGGTATATACATTTGATTTACACTATCTAAAAATTGCTCAGAACATTAAATTTGTTGATTGCTTTCACAGTGTTTATATAAAAACTTTTTTTTGATAAAATTGAAAATGTTAAGTTTATTCTATCATATCCTAGGTTAACAGGTACTGATTTTGAGTTAGCGTGAAAATGTAGATGTCTATCTTGCATACCATTTTAACAGTTTAAAGAAATTATAGTTTACCATTGAGTTTTCTCATGTGAATTAGATTACATGACCACAGTGTTCTGAAAATACTTTAATCCAAAACAAAGTTCCACTTTAAGTTTCCATGTGTTCTACAATATATTCAGCCTATAAAACCAAAATGTTTTATAATAGTTGTACTGAATCATAGTTGGATTTTAGTCTAAGTATGGCCTCAAGATACTGATCTACACTGACTTTTGTCCCATGACTCTAGAGCACAGCTTCCTTGTCCATTTGTCTTACCCTCAACTCCTTGTTGTTACTCTTCTTTCTTCTAGCAATAGTGACAAACTTAGTCACAAAAATCTATGCATTTCTCAGTTCCCCAGTATACCCGTATTTGAGATGTACATCAAATAGCAAGCAAGATATTGTGGGATGTATGTGGTGTCATACACCTCCTAATTGGTTGTTGTTACTGTATGTCTATCATACATCCTCCACTTACTATACTGTTTGGGCTCTCTGCATCACACAGTTGACTATGTCTCCATTCCAGCCATAAACTACCTCCTTTCTTTAACACTCACCTTTTTCTGATATGCCACTTCAGGTTAACCTTGGCTGATGCTGGATCGTTCAGATGATGTTTGCTTCTTATTGTCCTGCTGGGAAGGATATTTCCTGGGCTGAAACACTGTGTGCAGATATGTGATGCATCTGTATGAAAATGATAGCCTCGCACCTTTCTTCTCCCTCTCTCCTTATTTCCCACACTACAGCAGATTTTATGATCTCCCCTATGATAATGGCTGTGGTCTTCAGGAACCCAAAGCCAAATATGTGAACAATTATGTATATGATTTTTTTTGCCTTTTTTTTTTTTTTAACCTTTAAAGTGTGCTATGCTTTTAGGAAATTGAACGATGCACAGGCTTAAAGGGTTTAATAACAAAGCAGCATCAAGGTCATCATTGCCATGTTAAAGGTAACATTTTTGTATTAATTTAAGCCCTTTTGGTTCAATACCAAAGTTATAATGGGAGAGTCTGAAGACTTACTTCTCCCTTTTTTCCTCCACCAATAGCATCTGTTAGTAGGCTTATGCTATGACCCATGAACTATGTGCCCATCAGTTCAAGTGGGATTTCCATTAAAGCTATTTAATTCTGAGTAGATAAAATTATTTTCATTTTTTGTTGAATTTCTCAGTGGTTAGTTGGTGGCAGGTTTTTTTTATTATTATTTAAGTTGTGGTTTCTTCTCTACTACCTAACATACTCCTATGGACAGTGTAATTTACTGCATTAATTTAAGTAAAGTTTTAACTGAGTTTTGAAGCTGATCGATATTTTCTAGTTATAGGAATCTCTTTAGGTGAGCTGTTCAGTATTACATTGTTACCATGGGTTCAGTTAGAATGGTATACTAGTTAAATGTTGTAGAGTATGACCATTTTTACTAGTATTTCCTATTCTCTCTACATATCTTTCAAACTTTTTCAAATCAAGTAGAAGTTATTTTTGTCATGAACTGATGTCTTTTTATCAATCTAGAGGAAAATATGAAGCTATTTAGGTTAATTTGTTGGGGTTTGACCTTGGCTTAAGTAGGAAACTCATATTCATTATATTTAGGAAAGGTAATAAATTGATTGGAAGGCTTAGACTGTATCATTTATCTTACATCATGACTTTAACAGTTAGACTATGATTCTAATCAAAAAATGTCACTTTGGATTTTAAATCTATTTTTATCACCCAGAACATCTCATCTGTCAATATTTGATTAGAGGTCCTCACTGCTTAAGACAGCTTTTCTCTGTCTGAGGCTCTGAGACCATCGATTGAAGCTTCA
Organism: Anhinga rufa; assembly: GCA_013400875.1. Classification (NCBI taxonomy): domain Eukaryota; kingdom Metazoa; phylum Chordata; class Aves; order Suliformes; family Anhingidae; genus Anhinga; species Anhinga rufa. Next base: position 3,368 of record VZTV01109841.1, read on the forward strand.
CCTCTAGGAGGGAAAAAAAAAGAGAAGAGCTAGGAGATAATTTTTGATTACACTTCAACCTGTGACTTCTGCCTTGAGCCCAACAGAAAGGCTGAATCTCCCTGTCTTATCACTGCAAAGACAGACTACTCTGGTATTGATTTAGACAGAGAAGTTCAAATAAGTTCTAGCTTGATTATTTCTTCATAACATCTCATCTAAGTTTAAGGGAAACTATACTATTTTTTTTCTTTTCAGCCTCACTTTTTCTCCTTTTACTTTTCAGTAGGATAAAAGTGACCAGACTAACACAGGCATTTGATATACCTGTCCACAGTGTTACACGTGCTATAGGAAGGTTTCTGTTCAAAGCACTGTCTGAGGTAATTACTTCATTACAATACAGTAACTGTCTTGAAGATGAAAAAGAGGATAAAATTTCACTCTAAGATGTATGTAAAATCAGAAACAGAGAAATTCATTGTTGAAGACCCTGAAAATTCTTTCATGCCCATCTGCTATAGTGACAAGTATGTGTTTAATCAGTTCATAAATAAGTCTTTTGGGAAAAACTGAAGGATATTTCTTGGTACCTGTAGGAAAAAAATACTGCATTTAATGTTTTCAAATATTCCGTTTAGTTCACAGAATCAGAGAATCACGACTCATAGAATCACAGAACGGTAGGGGTTGGAAGGGACCTCCAGAGATCATCTTGTCCAACCCCCCTGCGTGAGCAGGCACACCTAGAGCAGGGGGCACAGGACCGCGTCCAGGCAGGGTTTGAATGTCTCCAGGGAAGGAGACTCCACAACCTCTCTGGGCAGCCTGTTCCACTGCTCTGTTACCCTTACAGTAAATAAGTTTTTTTCTCATACTTAAGTGGAACTTCCAGTGTTCCAACTTGTGCCTGTTGCCCCTTGTCCTGTCATTGGGCGCCATTGAAGAGAGTCCAGTCCCATCCTCCTGACACCCACCCTTCAGATACTTATAAACATTGATGAGATTCTCCTTCAGTCTTCTCTTCTCCAGGCTGAACAAACCCAGGTCTCTCAGCCTTTCCTCAGAAGGGTGATGCTCCAGTCCCTTGATCATCCTTGTAGCTCTCTGCTGGTCTTGCTCAAGCAGCTCCCAGTCCTTCTTGAACTGGGGGGCCCAGAACTGGACACAGCACTCCAAATGCGGCCTCACCAGGGCAGAGTAGAGGGGCAGGATGACCTCCCTCGACCTGCTGGCCACACTCCTTTTAATGCAGCCCAGGATACCATTGGCCTTCTTGGCCACGAGGGCACAGTGCTGGCTCAGGGTCAGCTTGCTGTCCACCAGCACTCCCAGGTCCTTCTCAGCAGAGCCGCTTCCCAGCAGGTCAGCCCCCAACCTGTACTGGTGCCTGGGGTTGTTCCTCCCCAGGGGCAGGACCTTGCACTTGCTTTTGTTGAATTTCATGAGGTTCTCCTTGGCCCAGCTCTCCAACTTGTCCAGGTCTCACTGGATGGCAGCACAGCCTTCTGGTGTATCAGCCACTCCTCCCAGCTTGGTGTCATCAGGAAACTTGCTGAGGCTACACTCCATACCTTCCTCCAGGTCACTGATGAATATATTGAATAGGACTGGACTCAGTACAGACCCCTGGGGGACTCCACTAGTCACTGACCTCCAGCCAGCCTCTGCCCCATTGATGACTACTCTGCATTCTGTTGTTGAGCCAGATCTCTATCCACCTCACTGTCCACTCATCCAATCCACACTTCCTTAGCTTGGCTATAAGGTTGTTATGGGAGGCAGTATCGAATGCCTTGCTGAAGTCAAAGTAAACAACATCCACTGCTCTCCCTTCGTCAACCCAGCCAGTCACCCCATCATAGAAGGCTATCAGGTTGGTCAAGCATGAATTTCCCTTGGTGAATCCATGTTGACTGCTTCTGATAACCTTCTTCTCCTCTACATGCCTGGAGATGACCTCCAGGATGAGCCGCTCCATCACCTTTCCGGAGATGGAGGTGAGGCTGATTGGCCTGTAGTTTCCCGGGTCCTCCTTTTTGCTCTTTTTGAAGATTGGAGTGACAGTTGCTTTCCTCCAGTCTTCAGGCACCTCTCCTGTCCTCCATGACCTTTTAAGGATGATAGAGAGTGGCTCAGCAAGAACTTCTGCCAGCTCCTTCAGCACTTGTGGGTGCATCTCATTGGGGCCCATCGATTTGCGATTCAAAATCTGTATTTGATAGTAAGTAGCACAAGCATATTTTCCCCACATAGTAATTTTGTGTGCTGAAAATCAAGCATTTATTTAGATATGTACCATAAATACAGGGGTAGATTTCTACCTTTATTTATCCAAGTAATTTTTTTTATCTAAATGCATAGCTTACATGTACTGCTAACTCTTCCTAGAAGGATAATTTGTGAGTTCTTCCTTATACTGACATATTTGGATCCTGGATAAGGTAAATTCAGAGCCTAGCAGGCAGATTTGTATCAGCTGACTATGCAAAAACTATTGTACATTTTTAATATTTTTATATTCATTTCTACTGTGTTGATATTTGACAGTATTCTAGGTTTGAAGTTAGATGTTATGCCAGACATTGAAGTGTTGGTGAAAAGTTAAAAGGAAGGTGAAAGTTTGGTATGCCTAGAATACTTAGCATGGACATAGAGCCAAGCTTTTTTGTCTGGTGTCAGAATGAAGAGGTATTGATATTAGCCAAAATAATCAGGGACAGCAGTGGGTACCTGAGACTGCAAGATATCTAAAGATGTAGGGTCAAACTTATTCAACACAAACATACTTGAAAACAAGAAATACAACCACTAAAAATTTGCCAGAAAATTTTTACAAAGAAGTCAGCTCTGTTGACAATCACATTAACAGCTAAGAATTTGAATATGTTATGTAGATAGCTGGAAGCCAACATTGGACTGCAAGGGGATATTCCTGAATTTAGTTATATGTTCAGAACAGTGATAAGGACCCTTAGTAATAGGTGTCCAAACAAATGTACATCAGAGATACTCACAATTATTTGATAATTCATATCTTATTAAGCTCTCTTTTGGGTTTCAGAGTAATGACCTGATTAATTTTGAATTGCAGATTTGTCAATTCATATTTTCCTTTTATACATCCATTTTTGAAGCAAATTCACAGTATGAGCACAGAGCAGTGGTTTGCACACATCACAAGAACGTTATCATTTGTTTTGGCTGGAGAGTTTCTTATTCTTGTGAAATGCAATATTTTATCTACATCAAGTAATTTGAGATTTCCTTGCTGATTTAAGTTTAGATTCATCTGCTCTGTCAAAAGCCTTGGAGAAGAAATAATAGCTTAGATTTGTTGACAAGAATGGTAACAACTCTTGGTTTTAACCAAACTTCATTTGAGTCTGGAGATTTTTGGATCTTAAAGCTCAAAGCAGCAAGCAAGAAGAATGATCCTGCTCAGATTCCTGCAGCTCCAAAAGCTGCCAGCTGAAAAGTAGCAGGTAACTTTATAGTTAATTCAGTAATGTTGAGTCATGAAATAACATTTAATGGCAGTCTGTATTTCCCAGCTCCCTGAAGAAAAGGATCTTGACAGCAATTATGAGTATAGCAGCAAGAGGAGGTAAAAGCAACAGGAGAAACAAAATTAAGAGAACCTGTCTTTCTTTTGAAGACAAGGAAAGCTGTTTATAGTGACAGATGTGCACAAAACTTTCTCTGAGCCTAGATTTAAAAGATGAGCAGAATTACTACAGAGGATAAAATATATTTAATTTACTTTCATTACTGCAGGAATGAAAATGCCATTTTAAGTGACATATTGAATCTGCTGCAGATATAATTTCTAACAACCATTATAGTAAGCAATACTAGTTAACAAAGTTAACAAAATTCTCATATTTGCATCGGTAGTTTTTACTATTTATACTATATTGTTAAAAAATGGGTGAATAAGCAGCAGTTAAATAAAGATCAAAGATCTTCCAGCTATTATGCTCTGGAGATCAGGTAGAAGATTAAAAGTCAGTTCTCTTTCTATAAACTAGAAAATCACATCCTAGAGGAGAGTTGGACCGCGATATTTTTTTCTGTCTTTTCATTTATTCACTTATATGTAATGCATCAGTTGTGAACTTCAGGAAGGAAATAACATCTAGATTGTTAATCATTCAATACATCTTCACATTATAAAAATGCCCAGGGCTTTTTTTTTTTTTTTTTTTAATTTGATTTTCCTGAAGAGATTTAAAGGCTTAAAATGGGATTGGATTCAACAGATGAACTTGTAGATTTCCTTTTGCTTTTCTCTACTTCTATTTGTGTTGTATCAACCTATTCCAACTCCAGAATTTCCAGCAATGTCTTTCATTGCTTTTCTATGGCAAACATCTCTGTTTTATTTGTTTCAAAAATATTTATTTTCAGATCGCCTTGCAAGACGAGAAAGTGACATACTGTCATATACTGTCATACATGGAGATTAAGGTCAAAACACCATTCAGTTTGGTTGACAAACTGAGCTACCCGTGACCTGCTTTCCAGACTATTTAGCATTACAAATAGCTCAATGGTACAGTAGTTTAAAGCAAAGCTCCTGCTGACTTCTCTTGCAGATGTTACTATTCAGTATGTCTACATATCAGGATCATAGGTCAGAAATCAGGTGATCACTAATTATGTGTCCATATTTAATGGCCAGACATGAAAAATCTATTTTAAATGGCTTTTTCATTGGCACATAGGAATTCAGTAGCTAAGGAAAGAATATGATTTATTTCTATGGGTTTTCATTCAGCTGCTTTAATTCTAAGATTGGTTTTGTGGTGGTGTTATAATCCAGGTTTATTCTAGGGAAGCTGAGGTTGGGGAAGGAATGAAGAACAGAGACTGAGGAGACAGGCTCCTATTATCAGTATTAATAAACAGGCTTGGAATTTACATGGTCCTCAGATGGTGCCAGGAAAAAACCTGGTGGCCTCAGTCTGAAGCATTCTTAGTACAAATGAAATTTATCAGTATACAGTAAAGCTGTCTTTTCTAAGCACATGAAGATTGTATTTTTAAAAGCAGGTAATTTGGGCAGACTTCCACAGGCATGCGTAGCTCATGCTTCCTGTAAGAACATTGCCTGCTATATTTTAGCTGCCTGCTTTGAAAGCACAGAATTTCTATAGCTTTCCAATTAATAGTTGATGAGATTCAATCATCCGTAAGATTTTTTTTTTAATATTAGGGAACAACACACTTTCTCTAAAATGTTTTTGCTAAAATCAAGACAAAATAGATTAAAGTAATCTTGCATAGAAAATTCAGCCTTAACTATTATATCTTGTCAAAATTATAGGTAATTAAAATCATTGCCTTAAAAAAAAATGCTAGGAAACACCAAAGGTGTTACTCACAGTTCCACCATTCTAATATTCAATGACAGAAGTTAAAAGAGGAGGTTTTTGTATCTCTCCTTTTTCAGTAACATACACTGTGCTCTGGAACCCCTGAAGTGAGCTGAAAATCTGTAACTGGTTGTAAATGGGCTTTGAACAAAGCCCATAATGAAGCCAGGAAATAATTTTTACAAAATTTTTAATCAGAACAGATATTTTTCATTCTCTATAGGATGCAGTTAGAAAGAGTTTTGCTCAAATGGCATTTGTAATTGTTTCTTTTTATTCCAAAGCACCTTGTCCATTAGTTCAGTTCTTGGATGTAGTTTTTATAATATTGTTAACTCAATTGGCCAGTCAAGTTTCTTTATACTTGTATTAGTAGATGGCTTGTTGGAGACACCATCTCACAAATGCTAATCTCTTTTATCAATTTACTTGAAACTTTGCTCATTCAATTAAGTTCTCTACTGCTTCTTTGAGTGAGGATGTGTGTATGTGCATATGTATATATATGCGTGAATACATTTGATGTATACACAGAGACATATATATGTATATGGTGCACACACACACATATATAGATATACACCACAATGAACCAAAATGTCTCTGGTTTTGATTTCTGTGTTCAAGAAAAGAGCAGTCACTATGCTCATAGATAACCAGATAGGAAAACTCTTAACTTCACTATTCTTGTGTGCAAAGATACGTTGACAGAAAGCTGGGAGGCTTTTGTATCACCAAATAAAAGGTAAAGAAGTATGTCAATTCTATGACAGATTGATAGGACACAAACTGTTTAAGGAAATGTCTATCAGGTATGCTTATAGATTTAGCTTCCAGGAAGAAGATGCAGCTAGGAATGTAGTATTTCGATGATTATATTAGTCCAGCTTTTAAGAAATTATTTTCTGATGCTGTTATGCTTTTGGAAGACTCTTTCCTAATCTAATGTTATTTTTTCATAACTTGATAAATAAGTCCCATAGAACTTTCCAGAGAAGTGCAAAGCTTCCTTATTTTTCCTTGCTAATCATGTTCTAAAATTTAATAGGATTTATATCTTTTATAAAATGGTCAAAAATTCCAAGAAATTTTATTATTCATTGTTAAATTCTGCCATCTATCATTATCTACTTAATACTGTTTTTCTTTTGCACAGTAAATAACCATGGAGACTATTAAGATCTCTGAAGCTTTAAGTCTCTGCATTGCTCATAATGCTGTCATCTTACGGTATTTGTAGGAAAATGCCAAGGTTTTTCCCCAAACTCAAAGGCTTCCTCTCTTACTTACCTAAAATTAAATAGTAGTAATTTACAAGATATTTCCTTTTCTGTGTATGAGAACAGACTTTTTTGGAAAGCTCAGAAACTTGGACCTTTCTAGAAATACCTTGCTATGCTTATTTAAAGTAAAGTTATAAAGTACAGTTAAGGGTCCTGAGGACTTTTCCTGGACAACTGAAAACTAGAAAATGTTGAACATCAAGGAGGTGAAATACAGGTACAGAAACAAAGCAACATCTATAGATCTTCCCTTTTACTACTTTATGTTCATTTAAAATGGGANTAGAATGGCAAATAATTATGCCTTCATCTGTTAAAACTGATGAAATCATAAATGCCCTGTATTATATTGATGCACAGGAGATTCCAGTCTCTTGAGCAAGCATACTCATTCTCTTTCTTTTGTTTGCATGTTTGAATGTCTGACAGAATGTGAGTAAATGGTAAAAAAAGTAAATCAAGATAGCTGGGCTTTAGTCATTCCCCATTCTTTGCTGTATATAGACTGTATTTTCCAGGGGTTCAAGTTCAGTTTCCACATCTGTGAATGAGAGAATCTTATTTCAGACACCTCATGAAGAAGTTGTCTTAACATATTAATTCAAAAAGGGGAAACTTGGGCTGAAATAGATTACTGTGTAGATTATACTCTAGATGTATGTATATCACTTCAGTCTTATTTGAAAATTCAGGTTCAGGAGCAACTTTCTGCTGAATCTAGTACTGAACTTAATGTCACCATGAGTAGTCATGCATCTCATGAGAGAATCGGATGCCTCAATGGAAATATAAATGGAAGCTGTTTGGAAAATGCAGTGTTAATTCATCTTGTTTAAAGAAAACCTTTTTTCTGACATATTGACC
>VZTV01109845.1:0-19319 GCA_013400875.1 Anhinga rufa
TACCATGCAAACCCAATACATTGACTTGCACTGCCTTACTGAATGTTCAAAGTTGAAAATGCACCTGCATTGCACATGCAAAAGGATTTATCATTTCCAGAATATTCTGTAGAATTTACTGTTTTCCAGGTTTTTTTCCAGTATTTCCTGGAAAATTTACTGTTTTCCAGGTGTTTTCTTGTTCCTGACATTGTAATGGCTCCTTGAAAGCATCACCCTGTTCCTGTAGATAAAAGCAATTCCTACTAATTCGACTGGTGCAGGAGTAAGAACCTGTACAAAAAACCTATTTGTCCTGGAATGAAGACATCCTTTTTCTCTGTGGAAATAAAAAAAAAAAGTAGTACATGTAAGTTCTCCCAGAGAAAGTTGACTTCTTTTCACAGAATCACAGAACGGTAGGGGTTGGAAGGGACCTCCAGAGATCATCTTGTCCAACCCCCCTGTGTGAGCAGGCACACCTAGAGCAGGGGGCACAGGACCGCGTCCAGGCGGGGTTTGAATGTCTCCAGGGAAGGAGACTCCACAGCCTCTCTGGGCAGCCTGTGCCACTGCTCTGGCACCCGCACAGGAAAGAAGTTTTCCCTCATATTTAAGTGGAACCTTCTGTGTTCCAACTTGTGCCCATTGCCCCTTGTCCTGTCATCAGCTGACATTGAAAAGAGTCCAGTCCCATCCTCTTGACACCCACCCTTCAGATATTTATAAACATCGATAAGATCCCCCCTCAGTCTTCTCTTCTCCAGGCTGAACAAACCCAGGTCTCTCAGCCTTTCCTCGTAAGGGAGATGCTCCAGTCCCTTGATCATCCTTGTAGCTCTCCGCTGGACTTGCTCCATCAGCTCCCTGTCCTTCTTGAACTGGGGGGCCCAGAACTGGACACAGCACTCCAAATGCAGCCTCACTAGGTCAGAGTAGAGGGGCAGGATGACCTCCCTCGACCTGCTGGCCACACTCCTTTTAATGAACCCCAGGATATAATTGGCCTTCTTGGCCACAATTTTTTGCTATCTTTTTTTATAATGGAAACTTGCCCAATACTTTTCTTATTTCTGCTGATTTCTAGATGCTACGATAGTAATGAGATTTCCGTGGGTTTATTGTGTTTTATACAGGCAAGTGCACACAAACTGAAGCGTGTGCATCCTCAGCAAGACAAGGGACAACTTCAAAAGCCCATACCTAAGCTAAAATAGTTGGCTGAGATGTTTGGCCCTGCCACCTGCAGCTGTGGAGCTCATGTGCAGAAGGACTCCATGATGCTGAAGTGGATGTGGCTATGGCCCAAATAGCTTTTCCAATGGGAACCTTTGCTGTTATATTTGGGAGAAGATTTTTCTACAGATCCAAAGCACCATGTGCTTTGATTTGACCTGATGTGAGTTGGAAAATATGAGTAAAATTACTGTAAACATTTTCTTGCCTGATAGATTCCTCCTCCAACGCACACACTATAAAATATTGTCTTTTTAAGTCAAAGTCAAAATTTAAGTCTCAGATCTAATGCTTGAAATAAATGATTTCTTTTTGTCTGATTCCCAGAGGGTATAAAAAAATAGATTCTCTGCTATTATAAATTAATTAAATTACAGATCAGGCTGGGGTGTTACTACAGTTGCAGAAAGCTTTTCTCTGCCTTCTTAACTTCACCAATCTTATTATCTGGCATGACAAATTTCCTACAATTGACCTACCAGCTTCCCAGCAGCTAAGTATATGGCCAGTCATTCTTCTTAGTGAAAATCAGCCAATCCTTTTTTAACATGGAATTAATGAAGTGATGAAAATTTACATCAGCAAAGGATTTATCACAGTATTTTACACACAGCCTTACTACTGAATTAAAGACATTGAATGGTTCCATAAATACCAAGCATTGGTGATAATCCAAGACTTGAAGTCTTAATTCTGCCACTTTATAGTTAAGCTAGTAGGGAATAAGCATAAAAGGGAGATATTTTTTTGCCCTTTAGTTCAAAATATGCTTATTTTGTTGCTCCAGTAAAAAGAAATAATTACTTGAGCAAAAATTATGATCTCATTAATTGGTGATCTAAGAAATCTTGTCCTTTTAGACAGAAGATTTTCATTGTGTGTAACGAAAAGATATTCTGGTACCCCTAAACCTTTCCCCTTTCAACTTTGCATCTGCTGTACAGAGGAGTCAAGTGTCAAATGCCAATATACATATGGCCAAATGAGCCAATGAGTCCTCCTCTTGTCTTCTTCACTGACCCTGAAGTCTTTATTTCCCTTTAATGAGTGGAAGCTGGAGGTAATTCATATGGCCTGACACCTGGCTGATCATCTATAGCTTAAATGAGACCTTGAAGATAATGAGTATCCAGAATGAAAGAATCTGTGTGGTCATTGTGAACCACACAGTCCCAGACATAGCTTTCATAAAACATATACTCAGCAATTACTCATTTTTTTCAATTGGATGGCTGGGTGCTGTAGGGTGTTGCTGTTGCACACTATTCCCCATTCTTTCCTAGTGCGTTTTAAAAACACCACACCTGGGTTTGTGCTCTTACCATTGGATGTAGGCAGTGTCTGTGTAAAGCAATCATTGGAAGAGAGTGAAAGCACACAGGCCAGCAGTGAGATAAAGACCGGGTGCTGCCTGGGCCCTAATTAAGCCAGATCAGGACAGTGAGTGCTTCTGCACTAATAAGCAAAGCCAAGTCCCAAATGTCATGACTAAACTCTTCCTTCTTGTCTTCTGCCAAGCAGAGAGGGCATATCCAAACAGTCCTGAGAAAATAACATTCCCTGAACTGTGTTCAAATGTTGCCTGGGAGAAAGATGGTTGGCACAGGTCAGACCATGTAAGGGAGCCCACCAGCACTTCGTGGTGAGGGCAGACATGGTTCAGTGCTCAAGCCTCTCTCCTGACCAGGGTTCATTTGCCAATATAGATGTAAGGCTGCTAACCATGACTATGGATTTTGGGCAGAAGGCAGGTCTGTTGGGCATTGTAATAATTCAGAATTGGTGCATATGTTTAAGGGCTTGCTTAAGACTATACTAAGACTTTATGACATACATTTCTGTGTCCCTGGGAAGTCTTTATTCAAGGTTCAGATCCCCCACTATAAACTGTAGAAATTATAGATCTGGGACAAGAACAAGTAGATCTCTAATAAAAAAAGGGTGTTGACTGCCAGCTTCAGCCCAAAGCCACATCATTTTGGTGCCCCCCTGTTCTCTTAGCACCTAGATCTGACCTTGATCTGAACTTAGCATAACTTCCCCATCCTAAGAATTGTCTTTCTGGGCCCCTGGTGTCAGCACAAGATATTTCCATAGCACAGTGATAGCTACAAGCAATTTTGTAATCTTTCCAAGCCAACAGGGTCATCCACCTTGTGTTGTTAATGACTGTTATACTCTTAAAAACAAAATAGTGTGCTGCAGACAAACTGAATGGGAATGATCCATCACATCTGCTGCTGGCCCCGTGCAGACTGGCTGTTCAGTGTAAACAGGGCTTATATGAAGAGGCTCTCAAGACTACTCACTGCTGGTAATATGCTGAAATAGTGGATTAAGGCCTTGGAAGGAGTATTCCTGGGCACATTGTCAAAAGAAGCCTGCAGTGGATTTACTGAGCTCACTCATGCTGCCACAAAACAGCAATGCTAAATGTCGATCTCTTGTGACTGGGACACAAGGCACAAGGGTTAGCTCCTGAAGAACTGTTTTGGGGTTTTGCAACAGACAGGTGTGAGCACTGATTCGTCCCTTTGCAGGACATGAAGAGACACCTGCACACTTGCGTGACCTGGTGCTGCAGGGGAGTCCCTGTGTGTCCCAGGGAGGAGAGGCTGGGGCCCCAGGGTTTGGAGTAACAGGCTTTGGTGTGCTCTGAGTCTAGTATGATTGCTGTGGGAGCAGGCTGGAGCATTTTTGTCTTGGTCTTGTGGCAAGCTTGGCTTGTACCTCGAGGTTGGTTGTGTGCTGGGTGTAGCTGCAGTTTTGTGTTCATGTTTTGCTGTTGGTTTTGTCTCTCTGGGCTTGAGGGGGGACATGCACAGGTTTTCAATTTTGGATCTAACACTGATATGCAGACACCTAACTGGTAAGGCGGTGTACCCAGTCATTTGACAGAAGTCATGTTGCCAGGCTTTCTCCAGATAAGGTTCAAGGTTCAGACCCTTGGATTCAGGGACTTAGGAATTCACAGACCAAATCCCAGATCGCAGGTCATCCTCCGCAGTGAAGCAGCTACAGTTGCATGTACTCTCTTTTGAAGGCTGTGTTGTTCTCTCTAAATGCTGGTGCTCCTTATTTTTAATTCTGTGCTGCCATGAAGTGACTCAGAAATAAGTTTACTATTTGTTTTCCTTTACCTTGAATTCTCTGGCTTCCTCGGCCATGCCTCAGCCTTGTTTGGCTCACATGGGTTTCCTCAGTTCACCTTGGTGGTGGTAACGCTTGGTGGTGTGGTGCGGTGGTTTGTGCTGGTGGTGGTCAGGCAGGTGTGGTGAAGGGCGTTGGAGTAATTCAGTTAGGAGTTAAACCAGCACTTGGCGTACGGCGTGTCTTTTGAAACACATTCACAGAAAACACCCACTTGCCCTCTCTCCATATCACTAAGAAACTAGAAGCTTCTGCTTTGCAAAGGTGAGAATCTCCTGCTGGCACCTGAGAGATGCCAAAATGAGCAACAAATGAGTTTGTTGGATCAGATGGGGACAACGGCCTTCTTGATTGCCATCAAGAGAGCCTGTGTGGACCTGGCAAGAAATTCCTTTCCTCTTGTTTCTCAGTGGAGGAAAGACAGACATGAGCAAGTGCCTGGATCAGGAGCCCAGCTTAGGCCAAATCAGGACAAGGGCTGAGCTCAGATCCAAATTGTTCTCACTCGGGTTTTGTTGCCAATGGTGGATATCTCCCAAGATCTGATGGTTGCATGAGCCTTTTGCAATCTTGGCTGGAGATCTAGTGGAGATTGTTCAGCTTCATGCTAGTGAAACAGGCCCTTTTGTGAAGTGAGAGTGTAGAAAGCATTTTCTGGAAGCGTAGACACAGGTTTGGAGGAGTAAGGCAAGAGAACATTTTAATTCAGGGACTAGTACAGAGTGGTGCAAATAGTCCAAGAAAAAGCTTAGGCTGGAAATGAAAATCTTTGTTTCTATCCGAAAAAGCTGCTTTAGAAGAGATTCATAGAGGAGCAATAAGCTCACGGGCAGATTTTCCCAGACAAGGCTGTGACTCCCCCACTATTACTGCCTTCTACAGTTTTTTAAGCAAAAGCCTTTGTAAAAGCAATATCCCAGTGTGGACAGCTGTGACATCAGTGGATGGTCACCGTGACCCAGTGGAGATGCAGTCATGTTGGAATAGAGTCTAGGTAATCAGGTAGGACCATGCAAAGGTGAGGTATCCTCCAGCAAAATCACCAGCAGTAACATAAAAGATGAGGGAGTGTTTTGCAAAGGGAGAGCATTGGCTGTTGTGTCCATTTGCTCTGTGCTGGAGGAGTGGCCTGTGCACAAACTCAGGTGTGCACTGCTAGGCTAAATTGTGTGTAGTCCAAGACCAACACACTTTTATGAGTTTTGTCTCCTTTTTTTTCTCCCATCTTGGCTTCATTTTCCTTTGTGTTATTGGCCTTTGCCTTAACTCAGTACTGCATGATGGTGCATAGCTCTCACCATGTTTCTAGAACTGGGTCAGAAACAAACAAATGCTGTTGACACTACTGTTAACACGATAAAACTCTGGCGACTGTGGGGATTAGAGACAATGAGACCGGGGCAGGTTGGGTTCATTGCATGCTGTAGGTATCAGTGTTATGTAAACTCCTCCCTCTCTAACATACACTCACCTGTTTGGTTTTACATTTCTTCATCATCACTTTGGGTTAGCCATGGTTGCATGTACCTGGTGGATATAGTTTCTCCAGCTGTCTGCCTTGTTTAATCTGCTTGTTAAATGCATTTCCCTGGCATCTTTGCAGTGCTTTCATGACAAGTTCCCCAAAATTCTCACACTGTGCACTCGCTGGAAAGACTGTTCATGAGGCTGAGATCTAAAGCCTCTTTGAGTGGGTAAGGGCTTTCATGTGAAGAGATTTCCCTGCTCTATGACTAAATGTGCGCTTTTTTGCCTTTTTTTTTTGTTTTTTTGTCAGTTTGGTGAAGTCCCATGATATGATCAAGTGGTTGAAATGTGGCAGTCTGGAGCTCTGTTTGAATGCTGTAGGGTGTGCTGGGAATCTCAGGGCACAGAGAAGTAGAGATATAGTTTCTTTTTGCCCCCGACTTTTCTTGATGCCCAAATTAAATAGGCAATGCTCGTCCAGAAAAAGGAAAGGGAAGAGGGAAGGGGAAAAATGGGGAAAGGAAAGGAGAAAGGAAAGGGGAAAGAAAAGGAGGGGAAGAAAGGAAAGAAAAAATGTTTTAAAAAGATGGGATGGTTTTCACTGAAAACAGAATTTGTCTGACTTCTTATTTACTGTCTGGACATACCAGTAGCTTTGCTGATCTCACCCTGATACTTTTATAGTGTGTACTACTAAAGTGCATGCATTTTATTTTAAAAGGAATATTATTATGTAAAAATTAACCTTACATTAAGGTTAATTTTCTAAGTTTGCTATTTATGCCTGTGCATATCAAGAGAGATGGGAGTACATATCTCCCAGTACATTGGCACCAGCCTCATCACTACATGGGTGCTGTTAACTGCAGAACTGAAGTCCAGCCTCCAGTTTAATCCTGGGGAGTCTTCTAAAGAGACTCCCGCCCTTTTGTATCCAGGTAGGGCAATATTTGCTGCCACCATGGGACACATGGAAACCTACCAGGAAAGTCTTTTCTGTAGGAGTTAAAGTTTGTTGTTACTTTTATATTGGGGTGGTGCTGTGACAAGATGCTGTAGGGTAGAGAGGGAAGGGGGGATGATGTTGGAACGCACCTATTTACAGCATTAAGTAATTTGGAGTATTAAGGGGGAGGGTGCCTGGTCTTGACCGTGCAGAGTCTCATGCAAGTTCCCACTGCTTCAGTTTCTCCTTATTCCTCAAATAACAGCAATCATTCTGCCTACGAATGCATGGGATTAGAGGTGAATATTTAGCAGCATTAATTCATGGTCTTTGTGAGAGCTCCTTCCTTCTTCGCCCCACCCCAGAGCGGTTAAACCTTCTCTCTGCCAAAATATAATAAATTGCAGGTCTGGCCCCTAACGATTCCTCGTCCGGGAAGCTAGGGATGCGGGCGATTTATGTCCCAATGATTAAACCTGCAGACAAAAAAGGGCGAATTGCCTGAATTAAATTACTGCCCATGCATTATTCAGCTGGCTGTGGGGCGCTCTGTAGGGGGGACAGGCAGAGGCCAGCAATCACCATGGCCCTTGGGTGGGTTCCCGTGGGGCGTGCATCCCACGCCAGTCTCCAGCCCCATCCTGTCCCCCCTGGGGAGTCGTGGGGCTGTAGATGGCAGCAAAGGCTGCAGGATGGGAAGGCACAGTCGGGTCTGGTTTCACCAGCTCCTAGGGAGGCAGCGGGTGCAGGGACAATGGCCAGAGCTTTGCAAGGCAGTGAGAAAAGGAAGGGTGTTCGCCCCACTGCTAGGTCCAAGAAGACAACATTGGAAAGGATCTCTCCTCTAGAGAGGAGGGATGTGACAGGAAGGGAGAGGAAGCTACTCTGCATTTGT
Organism: Anhinga rufa; assembly: GCA_013400875.1. NCBI lineage: Eukaryota > Metazoa > Chordata > Aves > Suliformes > Anhingidae > Anhinga > Anhinga rufa. The sequence goes on from VZTV01109845.1 coordinate 7,674, forward strand.
GTGTCTTTAACCCCGTTTTTGACCGGAAAGCCCAGTGCCCTGTCTGGATTATCCAAATCCCATCTGTGCTTTTGCTGCTGTTGGCCCCTCTGTTGGCCCATGTACAAGGCTGCTGCTGCTGCATCGAGTGACCCAGAGGTCTTTGCATCCTCCCCAGGTGCACCGGGACCTGTCTGCTGCTCAGGGACAGGAGGAGACAGTGGAGGAGGTGCGGCAAATCATCTCTCCTGCTGCTCTGTTTTGGTTGCTAAACAATTTTTTTTTCCCCCAGCTTTGATTATAGTGCCCGACAGGATATGCAGATGCTAAGCTTTTGGTTTTAGATGCAAGTTATGGGGTGTCCCCTGATCTGCATCTGCAGTGCCTCAGCCTTTGTGGCTGTTTGACCCTGTCTCCTCAGCTGGACAAAGTGTCAATGGGTGGGACATGGTGAACTCCCTGATATTTGCTCCTAGAAAAGACGGGGATCCTAACTGAGCTGAGGTTAAGGATCGGTATGTCACATTGGCATGTGAGGCTGCACAAGACTTCAGGGAGCATTGCCAATGCCCATCCTGGTTTAGGGGTGAGCTCTGCTGGCCCTTCTGACTGATGGGGCAGCTTTGGTGCATTAACCCCATACTACCCTTTTCTCTGCAGGGTGACCAAGCTGGGAGCCATCTTATCCTTTAAACTCACAGGGTTGAGAGATGCAAGTACAGGGGAATACACCCAGATAAATGCTCTTCAGTGAGCTCAGATGTTGGCCTTTCATCCTGACCCTGACCATGGTATCCCTGGCACTGCTGCTGGAGAGCAGAGGGAATTTACCCGCTCATCTGCTCCTTCCCTAACTCTTCCCTGAGCTCTTGCTTGCAATGCCCAAGAAAACTGATCAGGGGCCAGGAAGAGTGTCTGATAACTTGAAAAACTCTATTTTCCTCCTGGACAATCCAACAAAAGATCCACATTCAGTCTTCGGCAAAATCACCTTAAATCTTTTCATTTAGGCTCCTTCTAGCTTTGCGTGATGTAAGACTAGGCAGGGGGTGTGCACAACTGCTAAGGAGTGAGTGCTGCAGTGCTGTTCACTGAAATAATGCTACTTGGCAGGATAAAAATGTGAGTGCAAGCCACCTTTAAACTGTGCCAACTGGCTATTTTGAGCCTGAGAAATAGGCAATATCTCCAGTGTGCTAAAAGTTCAGGAATTCTCTTTATTTTGATTGCACATACGTAATAGAGAAACCAGTACCCTTTGCTCCAGCAAGACGTAAGCAAGTGTTGAAAAGTAGCAAGGTCCTCCTGGCTGATGTCTCTCCACAGTGAAATACATCTTCTACTTCCCAGTCTCAAAGTGTGGGAAAGGGCTTTGGCCAGTGATCAGGATCAGGAAGAGTTTTACATCCCAGAGCAGTGACAAAAAACTGCCTGGCTCTGGGTGAATGTGCAATGATGGCGCTGTAGGAAGTAGGTCGTAGTCTCTGTGCCAGGGATGGATGGCAATCCCAAATGGCTGCTCCAGTGCAATGTGTAGCCTCGTGCCCTGTGAGTCAGACCTGCCTCATACCCGAATGGCTTCTTTCCCTTGGGCAACCCTTATGTGGCATATCATGTCACTGAGGTTCATGCAGTTACAAAACCCAGCCTAGCTGAAAATGGGCAAGAAGCACTTCGGGGGTCTGTCATTACAGCTCTTCTGTAACAGCTTGGGGACTTGCATGGCAGGGTCTAGTGTTGGTCTCACTTACATCAGTATCTGTCCAGACTTACTGGAATTGGTTGAACAGAGGGTCATGTGAGGGCTGGTGACACTGGATGGATGCAATTGTAATGTGAGAACATAAAGAAATGGTATTGCACCCATCAGCTCTGGTCCATGAATAATAGAGATTCCTGGTTTGCAGGATGTGGGGCAATTGTTTAATTATCTCAGTGTTTGCTGGGATTATTTTTCCTTTTTTGTCACTTCTTTTAAAGCAGTATACTTAAAAACAAGGTTGCAGGAAAAGTGGTGAGTCCATGGAGCCCTCATGCCCCCTCCTGGGGTATGTACCTCCACCAGCAGTGACCCCCAAGAGCTATTCCCTGGGGAATCTCCATGACCCAAAGGCACTGTGGGATTTGTGTGCTTCGACTCAAAGGGCCTTTGAAGGAGACAGTGAGCTCTAAGGGATAGCTAACAAATGATCCCTCCTGCTCCTCCTTGCCCTCCCAGCAGCCTGGGGGCTGCGTGGCTTTAATTAATCAGCCGGCTCACGCAGCGACGCTGACACAAATGGCACCTGCTGTCATCCTCTCCCACGTAAGTGCTGGTGATAAATGGCGCAGGGTGTGCTGGCCAGTGATTCCAGTTGGCCGAGCGGAGATGGATGCTTGTGTCCCTCTCTGTGACGGAGGAGTTAATCATAATGAAGAGTGAACAGGTAGGGCAAGCAGCTCCAGCCTGCTCTTACAAGGAGGGTGCTGTGGGCCATTTCACAGAAAGCCTTTGCCAGTAGTTTAGAAAGGCACAGAAGGGACCCTGTTCTCCCTTGTGTGCCAGCAGTTGGGTTTGACACAGGTTAGTCATGTTTTAGAGGATATTTTAGGTACCTGTATATGGGAGGCTGGTAGCTGCTGCTTATCCTTAGCCCTTTCCAGGTGCAATGTATTATGAATTCTTTTCCCCCAGCAGAAATATCCTGACTGATGCCACCAGGAGTGCAGCTCTGCTCCAGCCTGTGGGACACTTCTTCTGCCATGCCCCTGTCTGGCAGGCAGGGCTTCAAGATGGGTCTAGGTTCCCCAGAAGAAGTGGCACTAAGTGTATCTTCAGATCCTGCTTACCCGGAGGGTTTTTCATAGTCCTTCTGGTACATCCAGATGGAGGAGTCTGGGTTTTCCAAGTATAATCATAGAATCATAGAATGGTTTGGGTTGGAAGGGACCTCTAGAGGTCATCTAGTCCAACCCCCCTGCAGTGAGCAGGGACATCCCCAACTAGACCAGGTTGCTCAGAGCCCCGTCCAACCTGACCATCAATGTTTCCAGGGATGGGGCATCTACCACCTCTCTGGGCAACCTGTGCCAGTGTCTCACCACCCTCATTGTAAAAAAAGTCTTCCTTATATCCAGTCTAAATCTACCCTCCTTTAGTTTAAAACCATTACCCCTTGTCCTGTCAAAACAGGCCTTGCTAAAAAGATTGCCTCCATCTTCCCTATAGTCCCCCTTTAAGTACTGAAGGCTGCAATAAGGTCTCCCCACAGCCTTCTCTTCTCCAGGCTGAACAACCCCAACTCTCTCAGCCTGTCCTCATAGGAGAGGTGCTCCAGCCCCCTGATCATCTTCGTGGCCTCCTCTGGACCCGCTCCAGCAGGTCCATGTCCTGTCTGTGCTGGGGGCTCCAGAGCTGGACGCAGCGCTGCAGGGGGGTCTCACCCGAGCGGGGCAGAGGGGCAGAATCCCCTCCCTCGCCCTGCTGCCCACGCTGCTTTTGATGCAGCCCAGGATACGGTTGGCTTTCTGGGCTGCGAGCGCACATTGCTGGCTCATGTCCAGCTTTTTGCTCACCAGTACCCCCAAGTCTTTCTCTGCAGGGCTGCTGAATCCCCTGAATCCCCCATTGCTCTTCTCCCTGCCAGCACTGTCTCACTGTGAAATCCCAAAGCCCTGTCCACCATGCATATACCTTCTAGGCCAGGAGATCCTATGAACGGTAAGTAGAGCAACCCACCACAGAGCATGTTATGAGGTGATGCAGTAAGGATTGTCTCCATGCCTGGAGTATCATAAAAAGGGACAATGCCATCAGAGGGCTACATACTCCTCCGCATGTCTAGCCAAGGAGACGTGCAGAAGGTCTGTGTCAAGCATCTCCCTGGCTCTCAGTACAATTTTTCTCCCAGTACCTGAGCTCAGACACCGATCTCAGTGGCAGTGACTAGTAACAATAAAAACGGTTTGAAAGCAGCCAGGACAGAGGGCACTTATGCATGTGCCCAACTCCCCTTTTGCAGAAGTATCAAAGAAGAAATGACACAGGGGCTGGAGGAAGAGTGTAGTGGTGGGGCCAAAAGCGAGTCCAGGTTGCCAAGGCTGAGCTCTGTGGGGTTCATCCTGTCTGTGGTGTACAGGACTGGATGGAGATGCAAGGTCTAGAGCACAAAGCCTCTCTGGTTCTCAGACTGGCTGTGCACAGGCTGCAAAATCTCTGGGCTTCTCTTGGGCCTGGCCTACCAGATGGAAAGATCATGAACGGCTTCCACTGAGGGGTTCATGGGAGCCTTCTCCAGCAGCCAAGGAGAGAGCTTTTACTGTCTTCAGTGTTTTGCTGATTATGCTACATGACTGAAAAATTGATATTTTCATTGTTATTGACTTCTCCAGGATGATTTCAGCAACCCCTATTAAAGATCTCATTCTTGAAGTAATTCTGTAGTTATTAAGAGTAATCTTTATACAAGATGCTATGCTTCTGCATAATCTTATCCAATTAATCTTATTGTATCAGCTATGATTTTTTTTTCCATGGGGGAATTGGTGCAGGGTTCCTTGTTGTTTTACTAAAAGAAGACCCCAAGAAGCCTTCCAAACACTTTTTTTCAGTCTGTGCTGAAGAGCGTGATTTAAGACTGAAAATACATGTTTCTGTCTGAAGTTTTTGACAGTGCAATTTGAATGTGAAGAAGTGTCCAGTCTTTTCTCCTCTGACAGCTCATTGTACAGGTCTGTGTGTCAGTGCACCATATGGAAACATTACCCAGACTGGGGTCACCAGGGCGACCTTTACTCATTGCTCTGCCACTGAGCTGGACATGCAGGGAACTGGAGATGTTGTCTGCATGCCAAATGAGATCAGAGTTCCCAATCTTCCCTTTTCTCTGCTTCAGGACCCATGGATCACTGTCAGTGAGTGTCTGCGGGGTCTCCCCTGAAATAAAGCCTTTTTCTCTTGCTTGCTGTCTGGATCCCATCAAGGGCTGAAAACTCCTTTTTACTTCAGTGATTTTTGGATCTCTTTCTCTGAAAAAGAGAAAATAAAATATATGATTAACTCTGCTCCAAATCCCCTGAAGAATTACAAATAATATCAGTAAAAAAGGTGGAGTTGACTCCAGAATGACTTGTGCTGCTCTAGACACACAGGACAGGTTTTGATTTGCAATGCAGTTGCTGTTAGAAAGCAGAGGACCTAAAGCAGAGGTCTGCAGGTGGCATGTTAGTTCACATCCATGAACCAGATTGGTTCTCCTGCCTTCTTCTTAGACTCCAGCTTCTGGCTGCTGTCCAAGATGGGACAAAAGATTTTGTACCGGATTAAATGTTCCACATCTCCCCATCCATGTGAAACAGAGAAAGCCCTTTCTTTCCACTTATTGCTCCAGGCTAGAAGTTGTTGAAACTCAAAGTGCTGGGTGTAGGCTGCCCAGAGTTCTACTGTTAACCTTCTTTGTGCCCATCAGAGCTGAAGGAAATTTTGAGATATGTGCAGACGTACACTCCAGGGCATTCCAAGCTTTGTTACAATAACCCCAAATTGCACAAGTTTCTGTTCTCTCTTACACCACTGGACTGCTGGTCCTCCTGAAGCACTGCTCCTGGTTGATGCTGGTGTCCATTAGTGCAGAGACGTCTCTTCCATCTCATAGGTGACTCCTGAGCACTGGAGCATCTCCCTTACGAGCATCTCTCTTATGAGGAAAGGCTGAGAGACCTGGGTTTGTTCAGCCTGGAGAAGAGAAGACTGAGGGGGGATCTCATCAATACCTATAAGTATCTGAAGGGTGGGTGTCAAGAGGATGGGACTGGGCTCTTCTCAGTGTTGCCTGATGACAGGACAAGTGGCAATGGGCACAAGCTGGAACACAGGAAGTTCCACTTAAACATGAGAAAAAACTTCTTTCCTGTGCGGGTGCCAGAGCAGCGGCCCAGGCTGCCCAGAGAGGCTGTGGAGTCTCCTTCCCTGGAGACATTCAAGCCCCGCCTGGACGCGGTCCTGTGCCCCCTGCTCTAGGTGTGCCTGCTCACGCAGGGGGGTTGGACAAGATGATCTCTCAAGGTCCCTTCCAACCCCTGCCATTCTGCGATTCTGTGCGCAAACTGACACAAGGGGTTAGAATTGGATATCTCTCATTTCCAGCCTGCACCAACCCCTTCCAGGCAGTCATCAAATTTTCCCGTGGAAAGTAGAAATGGAACGTGGAGTGAGATGGTGGGCTTTGCTCACTTTTCAGTAATCACACATGTTTTCATCCTAGGGTACACCAGTCCTGTGGAGCTACATAAGCAGCATTGGTTGTGTTTTCAGCAGAGAGACCCTGATATGACTTGACTGTGGAAATTGAACTCCTCCTTCAATCACTGTGGTGTGTCTGGGGACAGGAATTAAATGACCACTGATGTGGTTTTGTGGGTAATCAACACTCTTCATAAGCTACATGGAGGAAAAGTTAAAGGCACATTTGATCCTTAAATAGCTGATCTTTCTTAATTTTCTAGCAAGACTTCAAAACACTTAGGATTAAGGTAGCACATGAGTATAACTAGACTTTCCTAGGGTATTCCCTGTACCTTCAGTTCCCGCAAACCACATTCTCATCTTTTCCCTTTGGACCACTTCTAAAGTGTGAGCCCACTGTAAAGACCCTTTATAAAATCAACCCTTATGTCCACAGAAAGACAATTTAGTTCTATGGCACACTAACCACATCTTGTTCAGGCACTGCCACCAGAGCTTGCTTAATGAGCTGATGGAAAATTCTCCCCAGAGAAGGAAAAAGTTTGGAGAGTTTAAATAATTTGAGCAGATTCTTCCCTTGGTCAATATGGCCATGAGTCACAGTGAGGGAGGGGCACTGCCAAGACTTCCTTTCACCCAGTGCTTCCAGACTGCTCAGGTGTCTCCTCTCCTGCAGGCTCCTTCTTATTCCTTCCAGGGATGTGATGGATGCTTTGGAGATCAGAAGAAATCAAGAACTGGCACAGGTGATAGCTGCCTTTGCTAACACCTCCTGAGCTGTGCATGGCATGGGAGTGAAACATGAGTGTGGAAACATTACTGGTTTAAATTAGGAACACTGAGAGAACCCTGGATTTCACCTTTGTGTAAATCCTTGTGGCTATATCAAATCCCAACTAACAAATTATCTTGCTTTTAGGGAGTCTCAGTTTTTGTATTCCTCCAAGTTGTCTCTTTGAGACACTTAGGCTTGATTTCCTTGGAAGTGTTCAAGGTCAGGTTGGATGGGACTTTGAGCAGTCTGACCTAGTGAAAGATGTCCCTGCCCATGGCAGGGGTTGGACTAGATGACCCTTAAATAAATGTCCCTTTCAACCCAAACCTTTCTATGATTTTCAGTGGGTCTAAGCATCCACAGGTTCTGTTACTGCTTATCCATGTACTTTTATTTATCTGAATCCCCCTTTGCAACATGGTCTCCCCAATTTCAAGCTGTGATTTGGCTCTGCTTATACAAAACCTACGATAAATATACAGCCACTCCCTTGCTTTCTCCCCAGTATTCTTACTTTATTATGTTTCCCAGATGTATACATTTTAAAATCCCTTGTCACGTTACTATCAGACACAGGGAGAAGAACAGACTGCTGTGTTAAATCACATAGCAGCAATGAGCCCAAGCAATACTCAGTGGTGCATGGATGTGCCAATTAAGAATGCATCCTACTTGCACAGTCTGGACGCTTTTCTCCTTCAGAGGGGTCTGATTGTTTGCTTGCAATTATTTGGTAAGTCTAATGAGGCTGAAAAGAGGTCAGATCACTTGTAAATGTCTTAGAAGTGTGGAAGCAGATGTGAATATATGTCTGTAAAATTTAATGTTCCAAAGACTTCAAAGTAAAACAAAACAATTTCCCTGGAGTCCTGACTCTGCAGACTGAATATAAAAGTAGTTGTCTCCTAGTCTGCATAACCTTCGGGACTCTGGAAAGAAACTGCCTGCCAGAATCAAAGACTTGTTGCATTCAGTCTGTCACTTGTCAAACTGAATACTGTCATTTCAGAATAAATTCTAATATGCTGACGTTTCTGTTCATCATGGCCTGGCTGTAGACATCACTGCTGGAAAAAACCAACAGGGCTAATGATATTTCACTTCGGCTGCAGGTGGTTTCTACTGAAATTAGTGGCTAAGCTTCCATTGATTTTACTAGAAGAAGGTCCAGGACTCTTGAATGTGTTTATCAATCACAGTAAACTGCACTTTATGCAGGATTGAGGTTACAAAGACTGTGGCTTCCTATGCTCTGTCCTGGGAAACCTTTTGAACCTTAACCCTTCTTTGAATCAGATCTTCTTTCACCTTGGGAAAGCTGTGATGACCTGAGCTGGAGAATAAACGTAAGTTAGGTTGAGTTTGCCCCTTTAAAGATTAAAAAGGACTTGCATTTTTAATGTTGCCTCTTGTTACTACATTATTAGTAATTATTTATAGCATTGTTATTCCTTTGTGAGTTTGTTTTAGGCATGGAATGAACTTGTAGGTTATTGACCCTCCAAAAAGCTTAGCTCCTAGACAGACAAGTGAATAACCAGACAATATTAGCAACTCCAGTTTACAAAGAGAGACCTAAGCATAAACTTAGCAAGACCTCAGGTTGACACATGTACAACAGAAAGCATGAATACAGTCTCTGGGGCTAATTACCAGTGCTAGATTCAGAAGGTGCCGGAGAACTCTTTTCCCCAAAGATTCCTGAAAAGATTTTGCACTAACTTCCCTTAAAATCAATAAACTCCAGCTACAGAGCATTTAAGGATCTGGTAGGGTAAGCAAGTTTTTTTAAATGTCTTTGAATTTTGGCCTAAAGTAGCTTTCCTAAAGTCATGTCAGGTATTTCTGGTAGGACTGGCACAGAAGCCCAAATTTCTGCAGTCTCATTCCAGTACCTTACAACTTTCTGTCCTCCCCTTATTTTACACAGATATGAGATAGAAACACTTTGTACCCATTCAGTGTCCTCTTGAAACTTTGTAGAACTACATTGCACAATATTTGCAGAGAGCCTGGAAGATTTCTAGTTGAAAAAACATGGTATTGGAACTAACACCTTTTTTCTTTCTTCCGCTTTCTTTTTTTTTTAAGAGTTATAAATCCACTTGCCAAAGTTACATCCTTCTGTGGCTTGGTCGTTGGTCAGTTCCACATCAGTGTGTTCATTATAAAATATGCTGATGTAGAAATTGCCGGAAATTATTGCTTCCTATTACATAACTGTTGCTGCGTATCTGATGTATTTTCTGATGCTCAGGGGAACAGAAAGAGCGGTGGTTCTAATTGCTGTTACACTTTTTGCAGATCCTTGACTGTAGATCATCATTAGCTTTTAACAGTTGCACAACATGATTTTCTTGGGATGTCCCAGTTTTTTTCTTTAAAAATCTTTATGTTTATAGGTTCCTTTACTGTCCCTATAAAAATCAAAGCTAGTGTTTGTATTTTTTGCATAGGTATGCTGGAAGCACAGGAGCTGAGCTGCTGTAGCCCTCCACAACCCTCAGAGCACATGCTCTTGACCTGATGATGAGGTCAAGTCTCTTATCTTAAACTTTGATAGAGAACATCAAAGTTACATTATACTTCCATATATCTGGAGATAAACAATCATATGGACAGTCTCCACAATTCAGCTGATCACTGATAACTAATGAAGCCACTGCTTCTCAGCTGTGTGCACCAAGCCCTTGGTGATATTAGTACCTGATAGGGCTACTGGCTTCTGTGAAGTGGTACAATGTCAAGGTTGTCACAGTGGCAGCCCATGTTCACTCTTCTAATGTACTGCAGAGTGATTATACAGCAGCATCAGACTAAACTGTACCAGTGGAAAGTATGATAGTTTCACATTTCAGCAAACTAAAATCAGAGTTGCGTGGATAGATTTGAGCCAACTTTGAAGTCGTCAACCTATGGTGTAACTAATGAACTCAACCAGAGTCTATGCAATAAACTCTTGTGGCACAGCTTATAGCACATCATCCAGCAAACACTCCATCAATAAAATGTGCCATGCGACTGGTGCATATAATTTTGGGAAGAAAGACAACACACATTTATATTTTTCAGAGGCAAATAATATGCTGCATCTGAACAAATATAACATGTAAATGTCCAGTAACAAGCAAGAAAAATAATTCTGCTGATTAGCAACTGTTAAGTGCTTTTGGGATGTGTTGAATATTAACAAATGAGCCTAGTCAAAATTCAAGACCCTTTGTAGTAGATGTTTTATAAACCGTATATATAGGACAAAGACTGTCTGGCCTGAATGAATTTATATATGTAAGGCAAGACACCAGTGTTGTCTTCTGCTATGGGCTCATGGCCTATTGCCTTGCCCGACCCTGACAACTGAAAAGACATATCTGGGCTTCTACTGCCTATGCGTTTTGCAGTTCATCAAGTTTGTGCAGCAAATGATACATATTTCATCTGAGAGCTACATGCATGCCTACATGCACAGTGCTTAGGGCTTTGAGATGCTTCACATGGCTCGACTGGATGGTGTGAGTTGATACAGCAGGTAGACAGCAAGGGGAGCATAAGATCCAGGATGGGCCAGGACATCAGGTTTCAATACCGCCTTTACCACACTGTATCAAATTTCCTATTGAGAATTACACACCTGAGATCAACATTAGAAGGTGATTAAGCTATCTGGCTGCTCTTGGAAACACCGCTGCAGGTATCAATAACACAAATGACCTTTTAGTGTCTAATATCAAATTTATGTAGACAGAAGAGTCAGTTTTATTTTTGTCTCTTCTAGTAAGACATAGTTTAAACGGAATCATATTGCAGAATTTGGTGCATCTTTAAAATAAGAATCTATTTTCTGTAGGGCTAATAGTCTGTCTCACACAGTAAGATCATAAGATCATGAGATAAATCCAGGTTGGAAGGAACCTCCAACCTCCTATTCAAAGAATGGTCAACTATGAGATGGGAGCATATTGCTCAGAGCTTTATCGCATTGGGTTTTCAAAACCTGCAGAGATGGAGAGAGCACAACCTCTCTGAGCAGCCTGTCCCAGTGTTTGGCTGTCCTCATTGTGATCTCTTATTGCCTTTTGAAAAGTGCATTTCAAGGGTGTAATTCTGCTTGCTTTCCTCAGACCAGCTAGTCCTGTCACTGCACTGGCACTGGTTGTCAGAAAAAGGTAAACAGGTCCCTCAGATCTTAGGTAAGGGACAGAAGTGTTTGGAGTAACACAAGTAAGCAGGAATATTTGGTAAGCATGCAAAGAGCCTATAGTCAAAGTTAATCAGGGATCTTAAGAGTAGGAATTAAGAAGGTATCTGAGAAGATGCTTAAGTGGCTTTTATTAGAATGAAGTGGCAGCTTTTCTTAATAATTTTTTGCAATGTTCATAATTTAAAGAAAAAGGCAGATTTTTTAAATGCCCTGGAACATACCTTTTTGTTTACATTCCATTTTTACAGGTATTAGAAGTCTGAGTAAGAGAGTAAATTGTAGTCAGGGAGGGTTAACACGTGATTAGTGTGCTAGGTCAGGTGATTACTGTATCATAGAATCATAGAATGGTTGAGGTTGGAAGGGACCTGTAGAGGTCATCTGGTCCAACCCCCCTGCAGTGAGCAGGGACATCTCCAACTAGACCAGGTTGCTCAGAGCCCCGTCCAACCTGACCTTGAACGTTTC